>KQ435729.1:1087274-1104208 GCA_001276565.1 Melipona quadrifasciata | reverse complement strand
TCCATTATAACTCGCCGCGAATCCAGCGAAATTTCATTCACGGACCACGTACCGGTCATCCTGCACGTTACGGTAGTAACGAGTCTACGTGATCACCATAATACGCGGAATCGGATAAATCCTGACTACGAGACTGATTTATTTTCCTGCGAAATCGACGCTCGGAATCGACGTTTCGGTTATTTAAACCTTTGTACGAATCGGGCGTTAGCTGTTAGATCGAATACGCTCCTGTTTTCATTTCGAATTTTCTACAATTCTGATGTATGTACATTGCTCTCTCTGCGAATTTTCTACTCTGCGTATGTAGATTGGAGTTTTATTAGATTCTCGAGTGGAGATGATGTAACGCAGAAGCAAATTATTGGATTTAACCTTTTACGGTGGTGCTGTGTTGTTTCTACCAAAGTTAAGGATAAATGCATAATTTTATTGGGTGATTATATTCATCGTTAGTAGCGAAAAGGTCAAACAACTGCAAATAAATACATCATTGGTGCACTGCACTACAAATATCGTCCAACACAAGTCAACACACGTACGCAACACGAGTCCATCAACTCTCACCACAACTTTACCTCAACTCTATCTTCTTTCAACTCCTCCGGTCTGTCACACCGAAAAACTTTCCAAGTCAAACGCACATTCTGCCGACTATGAATTCTTCCCCGCAATAATCTACCTCTGTGTATCACCATATCACAAAACGAAGAAAGGAAGAAACGTTTCAACCAAAAATCAAGCACTCGAGCAAGAAAGAATTTAGGAGATAGGTAATAAGCCTTTCTGTACAAATAAAAAAGAAATAAAAAAATGAAAAAGAGACACAGAAACAAAACATGCTCTCGCATGATGAACACGACAAGCCAGTTTCCCAAATATCCGACACGGCGCGTACGGGCGGATTCACAAGGGCGGAAGTCGCGTCTGCTCGATAAAAGGGAAGAGAGAGAGAGAGAGAGAGAGTTGGCCTGAGAGTTGTGGGGGTGAAACGGTTGGCCCAAGGGCAAGGCGAGGCTGGGGAGCGCGGCGGGGTGAAGAAAATAGCCAGGAAGGGTGGAGGGCTGGAGGTGCACAAAGCAGCGCCGCCGCGAGGGAGAAAGAGTCTTTTGCTACGGGGTTGCCAGTCCTCGAAGCGACTCATAGCGGGCCAGCAGCCGCTACAGGGAGAGGATGGGCAGAATCGATTTCAGCCCCACCCGCAGACGCGATAGCCAACGGAGCCACTGTCCTCGATCCTGTCGCGCGCCTCCTAGACGTATCGTCGCCGAAGGATACGCGCCGCTATCCTGCTTTATAATAAGATACTTTATCGACCACACGCCAGGTGGAAAATCGTGAAATATATCGCTTGTCAGAGGCAAGAGGCTTGTCTCTGGATCTCGTGCTTTCTGTAGCTAGGGTGCGGCCCGCGTCGAACAACTTCCATTCCCAACAGCATCCCCCTTCGACGAAGGACGTTACGCCCTTAGAAACGCGTCGTATCGAGTTTTCGGGAGTAAATAGGAAGCTCGGTCTGGTGGCTGGAGTCGCTCGATGCGCCAGCTTCCGAGACACGCTAGGGTGGCCCTCTCTCTTTGATCTTCGACCGAGATTACGCCTCTTTCCGATCGTTAGGAACAAACGGGGAGTTTATCTCCGGGAATTACCGAGGCGAGCTTTCGGATTCTTTATAACTCGTTTGTTATATTTTTTTCATATCGTCGCGAAATGTTTTAAATTCGAAGAGAAAAAAACGAGTCTCTCATTCAAATTTCATTCCAAAATTACTTTCTTGGAAAATCCAGTCAAAATTCCTTCTATTTGCTTCATTTTCTACGTTTCATTCGCGCGCGTAAAGATTTTCGACCAGAACGAGCGAATTCCTCGAGATGTTTGTCCGCGAGTTTACGATTCGATCAAACCAGTCCCCGGGGTGGTTAACGGGACGCAACTTCCTCCGGCATTTTCAGAATAGACAAACGGCCGCGAGTGCGTCCGACCATTGAGAAAAAGATCAAACACAAGCAAGAGGACAAGCTCGAAGGCATCGAGAGTTGCACCACCGGTGCTATTTGTCCTCGTAAAAGTGGGCGTAGTAACTCGTAAAAAATGTATTGACAATACCATTAGACGAGGCGGATCGGCCGCGTCCCCCTGCTGTATTTACCGAGGCTCGTAAAACCTGGGAATTTATCAAGAGGCCTTACGTACGGGTATATGTACGTACGTCTGCGCGAAGATTGGACGCGCTCCTGCCACTTTTCCAAAGTTATTGCAACTTCCGCCGCCGCGCTGCAGGGAGAAACCGGTACACATACCGTGCCAGATACCGTGTCGTGAATACGTAAAGACGCGCAACAGGGGCGTTCGTTAGAACAATTTCGACGCACGCAGCGACTATTAAGCGACGATCGAAGAAATAGACTTTTCCTGTGTCGAGGGCTCCGTGCAGTTTAGCACGGAAACGTTTTTCATCTGACTGTCGAGCACGGGTTGAAATGCACGGAGAGTCTCGTAACCGGACAGGAGCTTGTTTTATACGGTATAAAACCGAATTGAAGATATTTTCGAGGAAATTGCATTTCGAATTGGTATCGTTGAATTTCTCTAAACTAAAGCCTCGAAGGAAAAATGTAATTTTTATACAAAACCAGGTCAAAAGATAGCTTTCTTGAGAAAGTCAAATTTCAAATTAATGTAATTTAATTTTTTTCAAAAATGAAAGGCCTCAAAAAAAATATTATTTTTTCTTTTGTTGACTTATTTTCGCTTTAAAACAATCTCTATATAAATTGTTGGAAAATATAAGAAATTGGAGAATTGTCGTTTGATTATTTCGTATCATTGAAATAAATTGGGAAATTTTATCTCCAGTCAAACAAAGGTTATGCAAGGTGTGTCGCAATGTAAAGATAAAATCTACGAAATGGTTTCACGACGTTCGTCCTGCTTGATCTAATCTCGAACTTAGCTGTTTGCCTATTCCAAATGGAAGGAATCGTAAAACCGTAAGAAGAGAACACGGAACCTACTTCTAACAAAAGCTACCTTGTACTTGGTTCTAAGGATCATTCACCGCGTTCATGTGGCTTATCAGACGAATGTGGCAAAAGGCACATAAACGTCTATATCAAACAAAATACTAAATAGAAATATAACTGTAAATATACAAGTCTTGTGCATATCATCTAAAACTTCTAGGTATCAACTACTTTACCAACACTGTAGGCATTGTCTAGTCTGATCACGTGCTGATGCTGCTTATATCGTACTCTGTCTGTCCACTTATAAACGATGGTCGCGGGGGAAAAGGCATAGGTCATATTTTCCATGAGAGTAGTTTTAAAATTCAATGTTCTGTCGGTTAATCTCATTTAATCAAAATTCTTCTTTCATTTAATTTTTGGACTAATCTTTGGGATATTATCAAAAGTCTAAAGGTTTAGCATTGAATAATCTTTCAATGTATACCTTTCGATATATTTATATCGTGATGTGTCGTCCTCTTTGAATCTTTAATAAGAAAATTAACTATTTTAAGTATCTTGAATTGCCTGTATGATATTCTAATAATAACGAACTGAACACAGAGGATTAAATATGTTTTACAAATTGTTTCTCTTTTCAACAATTTATACTTAAATTTCACGTTTGCGTCTTTAAATCAACAATTAATATAAAATTCAAAATAAATTTAATTAATATATAATTCTAACCTCAAATTATATCCCTACAATCATTACGTACTACTATAACGTATCAAACAATAAAAAAATAAAAGACAAACAAATCGATTATAGCCACGATTATTGTCTTCAAATCAACAATTAATATAAAATTCAAGGGATCAATGAATATACAATTATCTAACCTCAAGTTTTATCAACGAACATAAAATTTTCTAACCTCAAATTTTATCAACACTTTTTCTCCATCTTTATATACCCACAACCATTACATAACACTATAAGGCATCGAACAAAAGATTGATAGATAATTTAAGAACAACTTCATTTGAAAAAGGGGATCGTTGTTTATCTACAATCATTGTCATTGATTGCAGACAAGATTAATATAAAATTCAATAACTAATATAAAATTCTTATTAAAGATCAATGAATATATAATTTTCTAACCTCAAATTTTATCAACGAATGTACAATTTCCTAACCTTAAATTTTCATATGATCTAGCATGATACAACGTTTCTCCTTCACCTTTATATACCTACAACCATTACGTAATACTATATCGCATCAAACAATGAAAAACAAAAGATGTGTGGATAATTTAAGAACATCGTGCGAAGAAGGAAATCGATGCACGTTTATCATTAACCCCGGCAACGCGAGGCTATTCTCGGTGTATCCGACGAAACTTAAATAGCCGACTGCAGACACGATTATTGATTCGACCCTTCTTCTACCCTCGCGGAGTTAGCCGATGCACGCTAGCGTTGGCCTACTTCAACGCTGTGCAAACGGCACAGCCGCGGCTAGAAAATCATTGTTCGCAGTTTCGCACGCGATATTCGATTTTCGTTATCACGAGAGCTCGACCGATCGATCGCCTAGTTTCCGAAACAGATACGTACATCCGTAGATACATGACCGGTTTTGACTGAACGACGAGGCCATACGTATATCGCAAACCGTGAACGAATAGCGGAAATAACAAGGTGAAAATATCGGCTCTTCCCTTTCGCTCTTTCGATATTCCCTCGGTCCCGGTGAAATTGCGAATTGTCCGTGGCTCGGAGTTGCAATTTTACAGTCTGGCGGTTTCTGTTAAATTACCAACTAAAATTTACTTTGTCAATATTCTCGCGATGTGTTACATGGAATTACACTCGAACAGTGGAATATCTCTTCGCTCTTTCAATTTCAATCCGTTGGGTTAAATACAAAAATTGCCGAAAATCTAAAAGCTCAATACTGAACGAAGAGTGTATGCGTAACGAATCAAGTATGTATTTATCTTCAATTGCAGTATTATCATTTTTGTATCCCGAACCAATTATTTTGTTATTGGTTATCCGCACAATACTAGTCTAGCACAGCTGAAAGAGTTAAATATGAATTAGAAGTACCAAGCGACGAAAATTCACTTTATCGATATTTCTGTTCAATTGACTCTTGGAAGCTCTTTCACAACTTTCACGCTCATTGCGGTACGTCTGTTCAACTTCAAGAATTAACAAAGTTAAACCTATTGTCATTAACAAAGTTGATTAAAGTTAATGAAGAGCAGCGTCGCTGATAGAGAAACGCACAGCCTTCGATGAGGTAAAAACGCGAGTGAACGTGCGAGAACGGCTTCGTATTTCTCAACTTACGCGTAATGGCAGGTTAAGCTCCATTTTGTCCGCCGTTCGTGTTTCCCAGCACGAACCCAGTGCGCGTCGCGGTTTGAATACCGAAACGTTTTAAAACTCTTTCCATTACGGGAAACCGCGCGTCGATACCATCGAACCTACGCCGCAGAGAGACAACGGTTTATGTAATAACCACGGGGGCCGTGCTCCGCGCGACCGTCTCACCGGAAACACGATGATCTGAGGCAACAGAAAAGGGTAGGGACATCGTTTCGTTGTCCGCAATTGCAAAAGGATGCAACGCGACGCTTCGTTCGACCAGCACTGGGAAATTATCATGTCGTACTCTGTAACTGTGCAAACGTCTCCGTGGGGAATATAAATGGGTCTCTAAGTAAAGGTACTTCGTTGGTAATCTTTGTTGAAAAGAGACGCTATTAGCAATTTCTGTTACTCGAAAAACAATGATACACAATCTATAATTTAAGAAATCGAGTGAAATTACATCCCAATACATTAATACATGTACACATTAGAAGAATATCCAAGTAGATATTTTGTAGAAAAGTAGCAAAGGTTGACGATATTCGGACAATATTTCAATGAAGAAGAAAGCAACTCTCTGTTAATCCTCTATGGGCCGAATTTTTTTCATAATTATAAAAAAATTTATGTAATATGAAATCGATAAATAAATCGACCTGTAAATACAGATTAACAATGAGTTTCGATTTTATTACAACAAATACGTTTTGTAACTTTGAAGCAACAACGGCTTACAACATTTGCCCTTGCGTATATAAAAACTTAAGTATGGAGTTCCATGAGGCAGTTTGTGCTTGGCATCAAACGTAGTTATACGTTGCATTTCGCACATTTTCAAGTGGAGTTCCGGAAGGGACAAATTTTCTCGTCGCGAAAGGTTGTTCCGTCGATGGAAAGGAATACTCAGAAGCGACGTGTCAGGGAAACAAAGCAGGAACGGTGGTTTTCGTGACGGTCGACCTTGGCGAGGCGAAAAATGAAGAGGGTGGCAGAGGGGCTGCGAGCGTGGGAATCGTTTAGCAGCCGCTGTAACATCTTCTCACTACTCGGATTCGCGGTACTCGCGAGTAGTGAGACGCTCGATTCGATTTATCGCTCGTTGCATAGGCTTTTTTTTTTCGCGGCGCGTTGCTTCAATCGAGAAACCTCCAAGTCAAACCGCAGGAACTCAACGCGACGAATGCAACGAGAAAAAACAACGACAGCATTTAACTCTCTGCCTGAGTCATCGCAGGTCTACGCGACGTTTCACTCTTGACTTCGTTTTCCTTGAATTTTTACTTTTACGACTGAGAAAAATTCCAAACATTGGTAACATGAATGTCCAAGTATACGTACAGCGAAAAACATAGAATATGTTGGCACCAAAAAATTTTTTTCGTAACTGAATCTTTTATGCTCTTAAAAATTGAAATTCTCCCCTTACAGCAGACCCTTAAAACTAGCTTTTTTCTTATTGAACTTGGAACATCAGGAATAGATGACGAAACGTTAGGATTCCTCGAGGTTTCTAATATTCAACGTTTAATAAAATGAATGTACGAGAAAGAAAGCGATGTACGACAATTATAAAGGAGAAGCTTCAATCTTCAGAACGATACGTAGATCTACGACACTTACAAAAGAAATGCTTGATGTTTTTACGTACGTTTGAATTTTTAAGATTTTCCAGAAGAAAAGTATCCTGACTTTCCCACCCGCTATAAAAAATGAACTCGCAACTGTCAAAGAACAGGAGTTCCACGTTTTAAAACGAGACCAGATAGATCTTCTTTTACCAAGTTATATCAATTTAAATCATGGACAATTTTTCATTGTTACGCTATATATAATATTAAACTTCTCGTCGTCCAATAATATTTTCACACGGATACAAAAACAGGTACGCCGCAAACTCTGTACACAGAATCTAATAAAAGAAAAAAAAGTCTTCGTTAGAGAATAAGGGCACGTTTCTAAATCATTGCACGTCATTGAATCACGCGTCAGACATTCAATCTCATAGCGCGAACGTTGTATGTCGAGCATAAACGCGCATCTGCGCGATACTTGCCAAAGGTGAATGAATTAAGCTGTAAGTGGCTTTCTCCGAGTAGCGTCGAGCGATAATTTTATGCAGGAAAGTTCGCATTACACCGCTAATAGGGCTGTTTCGATGATATTTATAGGGGCGTTTCATAATACGTTGTACGTTATACGGCAGGCCGATAATTAGAGGCACGCCACGCAAGCCTGCACCTCTTATCCTTCCGCCAAACTTTTTCCCGGTCGGTTTTTCAACGAGGAACGACGGGTTCGACCCGCGAATTACGGCCCGCCTTTTCCCGCGTAAATCGGCTCTCGACCGATCGGCAAGTGTCCTTTCATTAATCGTGCTCGACGCGCACGTGCTTGCCTGCACAATGCACGCCTGCGACGTACACGGTGATAATTTGGTTTCTCATCGGGATGAATCGGGTCCACAGAGCGGATCTGGGCGTATTGAATAATTTTAAATTACTTTTCAAAGTTATTTCGGAAATAACCTATTTGTAAACAATAACGAAATTATGTTATATCAAGTATTTCATATAAAAATTCAATAAATTTATTTCCAATTAAACGATTTATTCGTTATTTCGTGAAATAAATTATTTACTATTTGTCAGAATCTTTGTCATTTGATTTTACTGGAAGTAACTGGCTTCTCACGGTGTAATGTTTATATTATGACTGAAGTGATTTTAGCGGGGGTAACCCAAAAAATCAGGTGGAACGCTAATGCAACGAAAATTAGCGATTGGTTGATTTGGGTCACGTGATTCGCGAGAGGGCGTGGGGTAGACCTCGAGTAGGAGTGGCGTTGTCTGCTACTGAGCGATCGCGCTTGTAATTTGTTTTGTATCGATTCGAATGTTTGCATATCAATAAAATTTTATGGCAAAAAATCGTCTTCATTTCCTAGTCGGAACAGTTGCTTCTGGGCCTTTCAGTGAGACGAAACTGATACTTTCTCTCGAATGTTATTTCAGAGACAAATTTTCAATTATCAAATAAATATTATTTAATTGGCCAAACGAGCTACACACCACTAATTAAAATCCATTATTTGCCAGATGCTAAAGAACATTGTTTCAAAAATTTATTTACAAATTGTCGTTATATATAAATTTCGATCAAGCAAACTTGAGAAAGCGGACTGGCACGATTGCTTTTCTACTTTTAAACATTTGCTATATATTAAAAAAAGAAAACATTAACAACCTCGTTAAGATGCTAATGAAATTTAAAAGACAATTAACAATTTGTTTTATGCAACACGCACAGAAAAATGTAGGCAGACAAACGTAAAAAAGTTTTCCAGTAATTGGAGAAACGACAGAAGTTATTCAATTGTGTTCTCGCGTTGCGATGATGATTACAATGAGGAAACGCAGTTTTACGTACGGCAATTACTTCGACGGTGTGAAAAGGGAACGCTTGACGAGAAGGAAGTAGCTTCTCGAACGTCACAGATAACGGGTTAAGAGTCATCGAGCATAAAAATGCGACGCCCGAAGGGAGCCACCCCTTTTTCAGAGGCAAAATAACGAAGTGGCAATTACCCCGGTTGGATGGTGACGGAACGAGCAACCCCGAAGCGACGAGACGGAACGAGGCTTTGATACAAAAGTCGTGGAATGTGGCAGTAGACAGATAAGAATCTCGAACGATTGTTCTCTCCTTGCTTGGGAATAAAGTAACATCGAGTATGAAAATTGAATATTTAAAATACGTCGCGCAAGCCTAATCTTTCCGTGGATAATCGATAATCGGAAATCAGTACGTCAGAACTCTCTATTTAAGGTGAACCTAAATACCTTGTCGAATTGTGACGATGCAAAAAAATATTTTTCTCCTAAATCGAAGTAACTGGCAAGAATATCTTTTTTGCCAATGTCTTTATTCTCAAGGTCATTGATTTTTTCATACAACTCTTTACAGGATGAACCATCTAAACATCTTTTTGAATTGCGATGACGCAGAAAATATTTTTCGACTAATACGAATGATATCGAAACAACTAAGAATTTTCTTTCTCAGATTACTTTTTTTACAATGCTATATGTTTTTTTTTATTTCGTATAGCTGATAAAAAAAATACGTTCAGATGCATAAAAAAAACACGAAATTTATCTCTCTATCGAGATCAGAGACGATCGAGAGCCCAATGACAAATGTAAAGAAACACATGTTTATTATTTGTTACATCGTCAACGACCATCTCTTCCAATAGCTCGAAATCCTTGTGAAAATTATGCAGGCGTTCGAGTGTACAAACTTCGAATTCGAGAGGAACTCTCGAAGAGAATGGAAGTTCGGAAGGAAAGACCGGGTACAAGGCTGAGTTAAATCTACAATCATGTGGCGAAGCACAAAGGTGCGTTGCAATTCGGTTATTAATTAACCGAAGGACTCGGGAGAGTCGGTTTTTCTATCGCATCGATCGTCGACGGAGAAAGCAAACGCCTCGTGCACGATCGCTCTGGTTCGCGCGGACGACTCGAAATTCCCATTAGCTCCGGTTGTCCTCGCGGAGCCCTCGCAGCCCGGCGATGAAAGTAGCGGTTGCTTCGGTTGCACGAAAGAATCTCGAATTACAACGGCGAGGAACGTGTAGCTACAAACAGTATAGCAAAACGGAGATGTAACTGGGCCAAGTGGTACCTACGTCCGCCAGACTGCAACTGTTCGACGAGTAGCTAATCGTCTTATAATTGCACACATAACCACTTTCTAGAAGATACGCTGCTTTACGATGGTTTAGAACACGCTTCCATCGTGATTTCCGCGTTCGAGAAAGAAGCGCAAATTCAAGGAACGAGGAAAGTGAACTCCCCCTTGTCTTTCCAACCCCCTAAATAACATCAAAGGCTCTCTTTCTTTCGGAGCAGAAGGCTTTCAGCAAAAGTTACAACCGATCGTCGGCAAGATATTTGCTTAATCGTGATTTTCGCGTTTGAGGAAGAGGCACGAGACGACGACATTGTGGAGTAAATTCGACGAAGAGAAAGAGAATATACTTGATACCGTGCTGCTCTTAAACAATCTCTTCTCTCTTCGCCAGAGACTTTCTACGCAAAGCACTTCCCCGTAAGAAGCAATTAATGGCACGGAAAATGTTTCCTCAAACCTAATTTCCGTGCTCGAGAGAGAGAGAAATAAAGGAACGGTAGTAGAGAGGAAGCGAATTCTCCATTAATTATCAAACGCCAATTATCCTTCCTTGCCTGTTCGAAGCACCCCCGGGAAGAAAAAGCAGCAATTTCACGGTCTGAAATTCGTCGGGATTCGGTCGTCGAGATTCCGTCGACAAAATGGCATTTACAGGAAATTGCAGCATTTGGGCTCGTCCAAAGAAACTGTCAGAAACGCTATCTCCATCTGCCGTGGCCGATGGAGGAGAGAGGCGGCAGGACGACGAGGCGAGCTACGTCGTCAACGACTCGGTGTCCCCGACCATTGACAAATGGATGGCAACGGTCGAAGCAACGCCTCTATTATAGGCATCATCCATTTACCTGGCCGCCGCTCGGCATCGTCTCGTCGTTCGTACAGGGTTCTCCACCCCCGTGCTAATTTTTCCACGGGTCAATAAGTCGAGTAACGGTGACGGGGCATGCGAGGGGTCAAGAGTTCGGAATAGGAGCACACGAAAAGTGTGTTCGCGTCGCGGAGACAGGCTGTGTATATGTGTGTGTCTGTATGTGTGTGTGTGTACCTTCTTCCGGCGCAGCAGCTTCCAGTCGAAGTGACTCATCCTGTTCGCCTCGTTAGCCTCTCTTTTATCGTGCTTCGTCCTCCCGCGACTCCTTTCGTCTTCCTTTTCTCTCTCTCTCTCTCTCTCTCTCTCTCTCTTTTTCTCTCTCTTCCTCTTCTTTCTCTTCGTTCGTACCTCTCCAGGCTCGTGTCACCCTGGCTTAGGTGGTCGATTTATTCCCACGCCGCCGCAACACACGGGGCACACACGCGCGCACAACACAGGTACACAGAGCGAGAGAGCGTGGCCGCCTCGTTCTTCTTCGTCGTCGGTTGGAACGAAGGCCAGGCTAGGTTTCGTTGACGCGTCTCGCTGACGACGACGCTGACGACGACGACGACGACGAGGAGGAGGAGAGACACGACCGACACGAGACGACGTTATGGACTCTGCATTCCCGACACGGCATCCTCGCGGGCCTCCACGTTGAAATCCTCATTGTTCTCCGGTCTCGCGCCCGAGGATACGTGTCCTTGGTATGGACAGCGGCATCCGCCCACTCGGAATACACGCGCGAGCAACGCGACCCGGGATCCGTCGAGACCCGCTTCGAAAGAGAACGGTTCAACGCCAAGGAGAATCGCCGCCAAGCGAATTTCCCTTTTCTCTCATTCGTATCCCTCGCTCCTCCCTGCCTCCCTCTCTCGCTCGTCTGCGCTTCTTTCGTTTCGTTTCCACCGAAACTGACGGATCAACGACGCACGGAACTAACAGTCTAACAGTTGGCTCGCGTTAACAGCCTCCCCCGACGTTCCCATTCTCTCCTCTCCTCTGCCTCTGATACAACGATAATAATATCGTTTCATCGCTCCTCCCACAGGAGGACGTTTCGTCCGACCGTTCACGCACTTCACCCGCGTTCACGACAGAAACTCGCGGAAATCTCGCCACCTCGGAGGAGGTACTCGAAGTAACGAGGTATTCATTACGTCGTCACTTGATTCGCAACTCGAGACACGACATCAACGCGTACGATGGAGAGAAGCCGTCGAGCAGTGGAAGCATCCATTGGTTCAACCGCTGGTGCTCGCACACCTCGAGCACATACCACCGTGACACACCGTCGTTCGGCTTTTATCGCGGGGCGATCGATGAACGCGGCGGCGGAATGATCAACGCGGCGATTCCCGCACCCTCGCGTCGCTCGTGCAGCCGGCGAGCTCGCGTGCCATCTTTCCATCCCTCGCCGATGTACAGGCCTCGGCGACGCGGTATCTCGTGACCCGACTCTCCTTCGCGTACCCGTCACGTAAATCTCTCGGCCCTCCACCGCCCCCGGAGGCCGCCAGTACATCCATTCTACTACCTACTACCTACTACGGGCACACGGACGCGCACCCGACACTCTCTCACGCGAAACTCGCGTCGACGTCTATCGACTGACCTGGTTCCAAAAGTGGCGCTCCGCGATGATGGGTGCAACAATCAACTCGCGAACCGTATCGTACCCTACGTTGCATACAAGGAAGTCGTTCTGTTGTTATTTTCGCTTTTTTTTCTAACGAGAAGGAGAATAGGTTCGAGAGGCACCAGAGGGAAGTGACAACGAGGGTGGCACAGAGCGGAGGATGCAGGGCGGCGTACTGTCAAAATATCTGCCGTTTCCACGAAGAGCCGAGGAGAGTCGGCGTGCCGAGGTTCTGCGCGCCACACGGGCATGCGTGATGACGCCGGTTCTCTCGTCAACGCGGGGATAATCGAACACCGCTCTCTCTCTCTCTCGCTCTCTCTCCCTTTTTGCCATCGACTCTTCAGCAAACTACCAAGCTCAATGAAAGTAACGTACTACGGTAAAGGTTCACTGCCTTGGATTTATTATGGCGAGCCTGACGCTCCACCGTGCGTGTACGCGTGTACATGTATGAGTGATTTTTTTGGTGGAACGAAGGATGGAAGGATTTAGGGTTGTATCGTTCTATGCGGCGAGATTGAGAACTTTTTCCTTCCTTATCTTCCTTCTCGTTGCTTTATCCAGTTATGCTCCAATGTTTTTATAGTGTATAGGGTGTCACATGTGAAGCTAATTACGCAATTTTCTCATAACTTACAGCGACCACAAATCTTGTCTAGATTATCGAGATCTCAAAGTGATCTTTGCTTTCTCGACAATGGAACTGCCAAAATAGTCGAATTGATAATTTGTTTTTTTATCACTGAAAGTGATTTTGGCGGGGGTAACCCAGAAAATCGGGTTTCTTCAGGTGCAACGCTGATGCAACGAAAATTAGCGATTGGTTGATTTGAGTCACGTGATTCGCGAGGGGGCGTGGAGTAGACCTCGAGTGGGAGTGGCGTTGTCTGGTACTGAGCGATCTCGCCTGTAATTTGTTTTTTATCGATTCAAATGTTCGCATATCAATAAAATTTTATGGCAAAAAAGTCGTCTTCGTTTTCTAGTCAGAACAGTTGCTTCTGGGTCTTTCAGTGAGACGAATCGTACAAAAGTTGTGCAGTTTTTTTTTAGATATTTTATAGTCGTAAAAAGCGGAACAGAACGTGGAAACGTTGGACAAAAAGAGAATCTTTGGCGTAACGAGGGATGAAGCATCGGGCTTTTCGATTTTACGATTTTAATAGCGCATTGTATCGCTCACCGTGCATCTGGCTATATCTGGCTTGTACATCGGCGAGGAAAATACGTTTTAAGTCGGATTTAAAGCGACGATTGTCATCGGCGGACACAGAGGTTACGACTCTTTCACTCGTGACTGTTCGCGTGACTACGAAATCATGGTCTTTAACGTCGTCGCAATCCTCTTCTCTGTTGAATCGCGAAAGAGGGAGACAGCGAGGAGTCGTCGTTCTCGAAAGGGATCCTTTTCTTCCGTTCCGTGCTCGATCAATCGAATGACTCTTTCATCCATCGTCGAATCGTCTCGTCATCGCTTCGATGTATGTACGTTGCACGATCGTTCAGTTCCGGTTGATTGAAGGTAGTTTGTTGTTTGTCGAAGATTAGAATCATTCTGAAGCTACTTGTAAAGTATTTGGACAATTCTAAATTATTGCAAATATAAAAATATGATAAAAATACAAAAGATTCAAATGAATCTATTTAATTTAATTAGCGTAAACGAGAAAGAGGGTAATACTTGATTAATTTTATAGAAACACCTTGGTTAAGTGACATTAGTATTAGACTATTGAAACATGTGTTTCCAATTATATTCAAAAAGTTTATATAAATTTTATGAAATCTCACAGTTATTTATTAGAAATACATAGGAGCTCGAGTGACATTCCCCGTTTCCGATTAAATTTAACAGAACATTTGATCTCAGTTATAGTGAGATATAAAAAATTATAGAATTTAAGAATGAATTATATAGAAGTATTATGGAGGAATTATATAGAAAAATTTCAGAATAAATATAGAAGAATATTCGATGATTGTGAAATGACCATGGAAATGAAACAAAAATATCGACCTTTTAATATTTTTAATGAAATTTCATTGAATCATTCACGCACGATAATGTCTGGTCAAAACAAATTGTTAAGAGACGATGGTTTAATTGAATTACTATTTTACGAGATCTCGGAACAGCAAAGAGAGAAAGAGAAACTTGGCAAATTACGAGCAAAAGTGTCCCTCCCGGGAACGTTTCTGTCCAATGATTCAAGTTCAAATGCATTCCCCAAACTCGGAAGTCCCGAGAGAAGTGCACGAGACCCCGAAGTTGAAACAGCCTCGTGACTGCCTCCAGTCACGTCTGTTCCCCGGGAATCATAACAGTTAATTCTTATTTCAATCGCAGCGTCGAATTTAATTTCGTACGTAGAATCGCGTGCGCCAGTCCTGTTCGTGCACTCGAAAACCATTCCAGCAACAATGGAGATTAATTCGTAGGTAACTTTCCCTCGAAATCTGACTCCGATCTTCTACGTTCGTCCCGCGAATTTTGAATTTGAAATTAAAAAAGAATGTACAAAACATTCAGCTACTAACAGGACACTTGTGTTGTATTTTTCTTAATTATTTTAATCATTATTATTTCTTTAATTGTTTTAATCAATTTAAATTATATGAATTATATCTTTTTCAATTAGCCTGACCATTATTATTATTTTAATTAATTTAACAAATTATTTTAATCAGTCTGATCATTATAATTAATTTCTTGGTTTAAAAACATTAAAAGCCTAAAGAAGCACACAACAGTTCAAGAATATATTCATATTTGTTTTAACATATTCATTCGCTGTATTGTAACATGTTATCATCTATAAATCCCTAATTTTATTATTGATTATAAAATTACGTGCACAGTAATATAAAAATAGTAGATACTCGAAACAAATACTCACATTTTCTACAAAAATAACAAAGAATCTGCAAAACGCATTATGCGCTGAAAACTGCATTATAAAACGCACCCACAATTAAAGACTTTATTGTCCAAAATAAATAACGAGTGTTAAAAAATAAAAAATATCCTACGGCTTCTAAGTAAAAGCACGCGCACATTTATAATTGTACTTCTATACGAGCAAAAGTCATTTGATAAATTATTCAATTTTTATCCGTTTTCTCGTGTGTTTAAATCTCCCGCAAGCGCACGAACGTGCAATCTAATTATCATATTCAAACAGAGAAGGGAACGAACGTTGTTTTCGATATCCCCGCGGACTTTTTACTCTCCCTGCTTTGTTCGTTTTTGCGTTTTCAAACGGCGAAGACCTCGTTGTCCAACAAAAGCCGAGCGAAATTTATCGGGTGGCTCGTTCGCCGCGCTTATCTTGCAAATCCGCCGCGGCCACCTCGTCGTACCTCGGCGCACTTTCATCTCACGCGAAGCAATTCGCGTGATCGTTCGCGGCCGGCGAAGTGAAAATCCTACATATCACGGGACGAAACTTCATCTGTTTTCACTTAGCGCCCGGCATCCTTTAATATTCCACGATTACGATTTTCAACGATAAATTCCAACGACTACGGTCTCGTCGATGGACGATTTTACAGGTAGATTTCACACGGAGAGTCCAGAGCACAGATGCGAAATATACTTTTTCTTTCAACTCGAAGGAGAAACTTTCCGAGAGCGTGCAAGTTTTACAAATGGATCCAATCTACGAAAGCTCGTCTAACTTACATTTGCTCAACTGAATAGAGTTCTGCTTGAATTAACACTAGAAATTAACTGCCAAAATGATTTTATAATTTCCCATGGAAATTTTATGTATTTATGACGAGTATATTTTTGGATACTCGTGCGAGTGATTTTTAATAGAAGCTTATGTTCTTTACTAACATTTTCTTACACTTTGATTTAATCTTTGATACAAATATCATGCTTTAGTCGTCGTCGGTATTAACGAGAGAAAACTCTTATAAAAACTGCAGAACGTCACCGGACAATATACCATTATGTGACATTGTACGAGATAATATCCAATAACACGAAGAAAATGATATTTTCCATCGTTCCTTTAAAATAAACGAAACAATTCATTGATCGCAGAGAAAAATATTCCCGATTAATCATCTCTGAAATTCTACAGTCTTTTTCAAAAATTACCAAGATCGAATTAATTTCATTCTGGAAACGGAAACGCGGTGCTAAAAACGGCGGGACATTTAAATCCGTGAAAGTCGGAGAGCAGATCTACTAGGCTACCTTGGATAGAAACGAAACGGTGTCACGATGAGATGAAAAAAAATTCGAAATTAATAATCGCGACTGAAGAAACGCGACCGAGTTCCATCGCCGTTATTCGGCATGAATAATGTGCCCAGGAGAACAGGAAAAAGGACGAAAAATCGCGATGCGCAAGTTTGACGGTTGGATCAGACTGGCGCCATCTGTCGGGAGA
>KQ435729.1:1038966-1051147 GCA_001276565.1 Melipona quadrifasciata | reverse complement strand
TTCATTAATACGAAAGAATTCACTTTTTACGTAGTCTATCGCATGTTCTATAAATGTACCCTGATAAACGAGACGATGGTACGTAGTACGTATGGGGTTAACGACCGTAGGGGGTGCAGTTGGGTGCGGCTTTTCCTAATATCGTTAAAGGTGGGAGCAAACGCCACGCCGATTATTTACAGGATACAAAGTGGATAGGCGTACGTATTCCGGCGTCTATACACCTTGCTACAAGAAATAATAGGTGTGCTGAATAACTTAATTTAATTTCTAACAAACATCGAAACGATAACTCATTAGCGGAAATAATGTGCGCAAGATATTGTCGATGACATAATGTTTATTATAGAGAAAAATGCTACACCATTTTTTCTTTGGAATATCGTATGCTTCAGCTTACAACGGCACGTAATTATCAATTGTACAATCGTACAATTATACAATTCGAGTGTAAAAAAATTTTACAGGATTTTTACATCAATTTCTCCTTGATTCCACAAAGTACATATAATAGCTTACGTGCAACAATTTATGAAAAACTGTGTGTAAGAATATGTTTACAAGAAATCAGATAAAAAGAAATCTATAATGTAATTCATATCGATAGGACATTATTGTTTTCCATGTTACGTAATCACAAAAAAGATCATACACTTTGAAACTAAACTGTCACAAAACGGCAGAACGTTTCAAAAATTTCATTCGTACTTACAAAATACGCATATGTAACATTTTCTTATTGGTACGTTCGCGTGTTGCTATTTTGTAATAGTTGTGATCTGCGTGAAAGGAAGGTGCAGTCTAAAAATTTCGTTTTGAAAGGAACATAATTAAAAAAGATAAAATAAAAAAAAATTATTGTAATTATACTAATCATCGATTACACTTAACACCAAGTTACTTTCTGCCATTTACTTTATCCAGTATTCACACAGGCATGATAGTCATGCTTGTTAATAGTATATATTCTTACTTATTCGTAGGATGATCGTTTATTATTACTATGAAATACTTCTATACAATCACAAATGTAACGTTTTCCTGATCAATGAAAAATTTCTAACTTTTTTTTTTGTATTACAAATTCCTTATTATATACATTCCTATATCGCAAAACTCGGTCATTCAATTTATTGCTCTTTTCTCTAATTATTTATAAAGTGAAATTTATCTATGAAATGAAATGAAATGAAATGACAAGCAATTATATACACTGCAGCCTCACTTTACTCTATAATTTCTGTAATTTCCATTAACCACATACCAATAATAACCGATCAATTCAAATGTTTTGCTAAATTCTATATTTTTATATTAACATAAATTATTTAAAAATATTTATATAACCCACATTAATAATATATTTATTTTCATTAATAGTGGTCTTGCTGATTTACGATTTTTGAAAGAGGATTTTTACTGATAGTAAAGTAAAGTAATATTTTACATCGTTATAATTGTACATTTCGCTAAACCACAAAACTACTGTTTCTTCATAAATTATTACGTACATCTAACGCACTAATGGCAAAAATTGTTGTTGTACCATTCATATGGACCACGCTGGCTCCAAAAATTGGCTCCATTGGAGCTATGCACAAAATCTTTAAATAATATTAAATTGCACTCGCAGTATATACATTGTTACTGCGAGAGAGAGATAAAACATTTGACTATTACGTAGATAAATTTTCTGATATTCATGCTTCTTATTACGAAATTGTCTGCAATATATTTATGTTAGCATTGGCCTCTTCTTCTTCTTCTTCTTCTTCCTAAAATATCAGAACCAATTCACGTCAGAATAAACAACGATTAATAAAAGTGATAAACGATACGGTTTACTTACCTCGTCAAAACCGAAACAGGTTTCCATTTCTTTCTGTAACTTTGGATCACTTTGCGTGTTTTGAGATGAAGATTTATTGGGTGTTCCTGGTTCCATTTTCAATTGATCTATTTCGATTTCTTCTTCTTCTGCTTCATCCCCCTCTTCGCCTGTACCAGTCACAATCCCACTTTCTTGACTCAGAGGATCTTGCATCACTAAATCTCCATCTTCGCTGGCTACAACGGCCATCTGCTAAACACAAACGAAACAATTATAACAATTTATATGCATACGTAAACATTATGAATTAATATTCTTTCAACTGTAATACATACCTGATCCGTTCCTTGATTGTCAGCTAGTTGTATGACTTCCAATACAACGTACTGTTGACCATCGCTTCCTTCGACCGCCATCATGTCATCTTCATCTTCTTCTTCTTCATCATAACCTTTAAGTTTAGAAGCTAAATCACCTGTTATCATAACACAACACACGGATATTAGTCAATGATCTGCATACGGATCATATCGTAAGTGTCCCTGTGGTTACAATTTTTTAACAGTTAGATTATTCATCGTATATGTGTAGTACAATTTTCTTCATTCGTAAAATACAAATATTATTTTAGAAACAGCAAACTCAAAATTCGTTACCAATTATACACATATATATGAAGTAAACTTTTTTTTTTCTTTTGCAACGACGAAATTTTACCTGTCATGACTTCAACTCTTTGCCCATCTATAAATTGGATTTTTTTCTGTCTGCCCATCTTCAGTGCTTGTTGTTTTTCTTGAAGAGATGATTCTGGATCATGAACAGCCATGTGCCGAATAAGATTTCCTTTATGTCTGAATAACAAAATTTACATATACATGCAATTACATTCTCCTTTACGTATTTAATCGATGTATATATATTACATACCTAAACGGCCGTTCACATTCAGGACATTGATGTGTCTTCTCTTGTGGTGGAGGGGGAACATAAGAAGGATTATGATATAAATTACAATGCCGTTTGAGAAGTTGTTTTTGCCTGAATGATTGAAAGCAATGATCACATTGATATGGTTTCTGATCAGTATGAATTAACATGTGGCTCTCGAGATGACGCGCAGATATAGAAGCATATGGGCACAAATCACATTTATAACACTTTTCTCCTTCGTGTGTTTTACTGTGCAACTTGTAGCTATATCTATAATGGTAAAATGCATTGTACGTTTTGTATTTGCAATAAAAGATACTTCTTTTTTAATAGTTATTACACAGTTTAATTTTTACCGCATACCTGTCTGGGAATGTTTTTCCACAGCGTTTACATTTCAAAGGTTTATCAGAGGTATGTAATTTTTGTACGTGAATTCTTAGATCTGTTTTTCTTCCACACGTCGTTGGACATAATTCACATTGAAATACTGGTTTATCGCCAACTAAGTAACACATTCTATTATAATAAACATAATAGAAAAAAATTAAATGATAAATTACATGATAAATTCAACATTTACCGTTATGTATCAGTTTGTGAGCTTTTAAGCTATTGGATTGGGTAAACCTTGCTTGACAAAAGTCACACTCGTATGGTTTTTCTCCTGTATGTATGCGCAAATGTCGTTTTAGCTTAAAAGTATCAGGACTTGCATATGTACAATGTGGACACTGTAATATAAATGTAATAACAATTTCATGATCACGGGCAACATTTATAATTAAATATAAAACTGTGAACCTGAAATGTTATAGCATACCTGATATGGACGTTCGCCTGTATGACATCGAATATGACGTTTAAGTTTAGACAATTCAACAGATGCATAGTCACATTCATGACATTTATGTGGTTTTTCGTGAGTATGCCTATATCGAACATGTCTAACAAGTTCGCCTATAAATTAATATTGATAAAATTATCAAAAGAAAAAAAGAAATAGAAAGTGCGTAAAAATGTTATTACTCACCAGAGGTTGTGAATGCACTATCACAAAATTTACAATGATGTGGTTTGGTCCCAGTATGTGTATTAACATGATTTTGAAGTGAAGCTAATGTCTTAAATCCTCTTTCGCAAACACTACATTTATGTGGTCTTTCCTCAGAATGCGATTTCATATGACGTGATAACAGATATCTACATCAGAAGATTAAAAAATTGTTTACAAATAAGCTAAATTTTGATTACAGCATAATTTCAAAACAATTAACAATACATAAGCATTTCTTTACAATATACAAAAAAAATATTAAAAAAAAAAAAACAAGATTACCGTTTTGGACTTGTGTAGTTACAGTAATTACACATGTGAGCTTGAGTAACAGTTTGTGATTTTTTAGGTAGGAATTTAATAATTTTGGTTTTGTCATCTTCTGCTTCTGATTCCACAGGTGCTTCGTTATCTTCATTATCTTCGAAGTCATAAACAGTAAGATCTTGTTCTCCTTCTCCTTCTTCACCTTCTGTTGCCTCTCGTTCTACTGGTCTGCTTTCCTTATCTTCAGCATCAGGTTGTTGAACTATTAACACATAACTGACTTCGCCAGGATTGGTATCCGATGGTACAATGGTAACTGTTTGATATGCATCTCCAGAATTGATTACAACCTGATTATTTCCATTATTGGTTACCTGACCCTGCAGAACAACAGACTTCTACAATAACAATGGACACTATGTTATTCTATTATTAAAGATCATCTATCTTTGCTTACATCTTCATCACCATCAACATTTTCTAATTCTTCAATTTCGTTATATTGTTCTTCTTGAGGTGCCTCACCCTCATTTTGTACATCCGCTTCTTCTACTTCTTGAATTTGCACTTGTGTCATCACAGGTGTTTCATCATTACTCGCTTGATAATAATATTGACCAGATTGGTCAACAAAGTAAGTTCCACCCTCCTCTCCACCTGACAATCCTTCCACCTGTTGCACTGTAATAGAAAATTGTAATAAAAAATGTTGTTGCTTTGTTGCTTGCTTCCTTTCGTGGTAAATATAGAAAAATTCATTTGAAGATATACTAACACTGTACATGTTGCAATTGCTCTCCTTGACCTCCCTCTATCTCTTTGTTAAATGTTTCTAAATAAGTCTGTATCTCTGTTACAGATTCTTGTCCCTCTTCTAACTTAATCGTTGCTACGTTACTTGTCATGATCAAATCATTAACTCATAGAAATGCACTTTCTTTCATTCGTCTGAAATGATAACAGATGCATTTTTCATTCAACGATTCAAATAATAAAAATTATCATTTTAAAATAGTTCATATCTTATATTTTACTCTTCGTGTCATCAAAACATATTGAAGCTAATTATACATTTGTACTTATTTTTACAAATTTGATAGATCAACTCCATTGTAAGGAAAACTTTGTATTTTAAGCTAACCATACGATCATCACTTATATTAGATCTACAACACGATACTATATGTATACACATACATAGTATATCTAATTGCCAGGAGGGTGTTTATCTGTGCCTTTAATCACTCATTGAGTCCAACATTTATGAATTATCCATGCAATATGTAGACCTCGTGCGACTTCAAAGATCTACACGAATAAATACATCTTTAAAGAGATACGATCATATTGGGTCGTTACAAAAAAAAATGGCATAGACTTTTGGACATCATATACAATGAATATGAACAAACGTTTCGAAGGAATGCGCAACTGCAATCGGCTTTAAGTTTGAGAACGTACGTAGAAGGCACGTGCATGCATTCAGTAACGTTCGAAAATTGTACCGATTACCACCGGAACATCGGTGGATGTGCACGAGGCATCGTGATTCGTGCGAAATTAAAAGAAAATCAATATATCCGAGTAAAGAAATTGGAGGTACAAAAGAATGGATGAACAAGAGGCGGCGTGTGGGGAGGGGGATTCGTCGAGAGGCGAGCAATTAACGAGGCTAACCACGCGTTAAAATCCTCGTAACCGAGGATCAGAGCGTTGTATCGCTGGAATGCCAAACGGGATTGACAGAAGCGACACACGCTGCCGCGGAACGCCATGTAACACGCGGAGCGGGTAATGCGAACAAGGATGACGCCATGGGCAGAATGTGATTGCGCCGTGATGGGCGAAGAAGCGTGTGGAAATACGTAACGAGGCCTCCAGGGTTCCGTACCCGTGGACTTTCATCGAACACCGGAGGCTCCGAAGTTGCGCATTCTGTCGGAAAGCTTTTAAGACAACGCGGGTGCTTTCGATTTCAGGACACAGGGGGCATTAACGACAAAAATTTCAGAAAATTATCACCGTCGGCGCTGTCATCAATATGGAGGACGCAACGGAAGGGAATACTGTTCGTTCTGCTACGTGCTGGATATAACTTACCAATGTTCTGCGTTCAGCTCGCGACTGGACTGGCACAGGTCCCCACGAATCTGAAAATCGTTGTTCTTCACACGGAATAGTGCTTCCACGTTGTGCTAAGTTCGCCTGCGACACGAAACCTCGAAATATTCGCTTACCTCATAAAGTCGAGAACGTTCGTGTGAGGGCGTTGTGTAAGACCCGGGAGGACAATATGGCCGATCGAACTACGAATGTTCAAATGCTGCGCGTTGATAGCTGCGCACTGGCACGCGTCACTCGTCATGTTTACACCGGACGACTATCGTTTTAGGTACTTCCGGGTGTTAAATTTACCTAGATCTTGCCAATTAATTTCACTTTTTTTTTCCATTTGCCAAAGTACGTATTTCAGCATGAAACGATTGAACTATATAATTTAATAATACAACGCTATTGGTAAGCTTGGCTTGATAATGTCAGGATATAAGCTCGTTTCATATTTTAAGGCCCATTCGACGAAATAAAAAAAAAATTGGCGCCATGTAAAAAGGGGGGGAAAGTTGTAGTTCGAAATAATCAACAGAATGATTAAAAATTTTAGTTGGCTAAACTAACATTCGTTTATGTGAATTATCAATTTTTTTTCCAAAATATCAATTTCATTTTCCAATTAGAATGTTATTGGTTTTATATTGTTGTTTGTAAAATGATACAATAAGTCAAGCATGAGATGCAAATAGAATGCTTCTAACCTCAATCATTTTTTTTTATTAGCAGTTTTAATATCATATAACATTAAAATAAGCAGATTATAATACAAAGTGTATATACTTACTAAATGTAAACAATAAATGTGACAAAGGAATATCATGATCTTTAATGAAAATATAACTAAGTAATAAGTTGTCTTCATGAAATATAGTTTATTAACACATTTTATAAAATTATTATGAATAAAATATTTACATGCGCATATATACGAATTTTATATTGAAAATTTTATCATATGCGTACAACATGAAAAACTTGCTATAATTATTTTGTTAAATATTCGAACATGAATGAACTATGTAAATGATTTTAAGCAAATGATGTAAAGAATTAATTGGAAATAATTTATATTATTAAATTACAAATTATAGTCGAGATAAATTGTACAAATAGTATGTACAAAGTACGTGTAAAATTTTATAAAAATAATTCCAATTAGTTATATTTTTTTTCTTGTAATAATACGATTACATTCTGAATATATTAGAGGTTATACACAAACATCCACAATAACAACTTACTTTGTTTATATTAATGATAATAAAGTAAATTGTATTAAAGTGTATGCAATTTGTCTTTAATAAAAATCGTGAAAAATATAAACTATGAAAACTACGATTGTAAAAAATCAATACAAATTATTAAATAATTTTGCGAATGTAAAAATATTAGAATTATTAATTAAACATAAAGATAACGAAATTTTTGTTATATGTTATATTTTGTTATATCTAAAACTTAAATGAATTTGTATCTAAATAATCTATATCCCATGGTGAATATGACAAGCTTGTTGATCCATAGTATTTTTAATGTCAATTTTTAAAATATAAATAACTAATATGGCCATTATAATTGTAACTGTCATAGAAAAAAATGATAAGTACTTTAGAAAAGCAACGTCATTATACAGCTTTGTATGACTATCTTTCAAATGTGTTATCTGTAAGAAATTAATTTATATATTAGTATATTATTCATTAATGTCATATTACTAATTAGAAATTATTTTTCTTACTTTACGGGAAAGTATATCTATTTGACCACTTTCTGATATACCAGAGGTGGAATGTAATTTTGATGATTCACTACTTGTAATTCCACCATCACAGCATCTTAATTTATGTTCTTCTGCTGGTTTCTCGGACTAAATAAAATATAAATTAACAATTCAATTACATATTAAAGGCTCATATGATTAACATGTATTATTACCTTCCATAAAGCTGCTAATTCTTGGGCCGATGCATTTGCATTTTTTAATGGAAGGCACATAACTAAAAATTTATCAACTTGTAAAAGGCCGCGTATGTTATGCTCTTGTTGCACAACAACTGAAATTGTACGTTGTTCTTGAGGTAATAAAACTCCCGAACTTAGACGTACTTTAAACTTCCCCGGTGATGTTGTTTTTACCTATATAAAATATTTGTATTATGTCCTGTACTATTGTAGAGTTTAGAAAATATTTATATTATGTGCCGTACTATTGAATAATTTTATCGTAAAAGAAGAACTCATACCTTATAACATTTTTCAGTGTAATTGTTCCACTAATTTCATTCCCCGTTTTGTTAAATATAAGTGCATCTGGTTCAACAGATAATACTACAAGACAATATATATTATTTATCAATATAAGAATAAAAGTTTTACCTTTCCAAATGTGTTTTCAATAATTGTTATAACTGTTTTTTACTTACATTGTTCTTCAATTGCTTGCTCTCCAAAATTGCTTGGAGATTGTTCTGTTAATGGAGAAGCTTCTGTAAAATGTACCTATAGTTATATAAAGATGAAAAATTAATTTTTAAATGAATTATTCAATATTTAATTCTCCAATAAATAAGTATATACCTTTTTATTATCAAATTTACCATTCATTGTAGCATCATTGTTTTGTGCTTCTGATACAAATTTGAAGACATATTCGTTACTACCTCCCCAACATGTAAGTATGTCATTAGGTTCTACGAACTCATGTATGTTGTTTTTTTGTACAAATTTAATTTTTGGAATTGCCTTAGGTGGCAACCATGACTTTATAATTTTAAATCCAGTGTTTAATATCCATGGCATTTCGAAAATAATAATATAATTTAAAAAATTGGGATAGTAATTTTTACAAAGATTAATCAGATACTTGATAAATTCCATATCCATATTTAAAATACCAGTATCTGACATATCAAAGAAAAGAGAAATTTGATTACCATTAGTTTGTCTGAAATGCAATATAGTAATATTAATTTTAAGAATAAACTGATAAATAATTTGTTATAAATTGTGTTATTTTACCTTTCTAATCTTTCAAACCAATACACAACGAGTTTTTGCAACTGACTAAAGTCTTTGCTTCCTTTAGTGTGCAATTTACATCTAATTATAAACATTGTTTTACCATCTCTATCTTTACCGTGAATAAAACACAGTTCACTATTTAAATACTCTTTCATTACATTCTCTTCTGTAATCTCTGTCAATAAATAATATTGTAATAATTTTGTTAAAACTTACATGACAATAAAATAGATTATCAGATTTTTATATTCTATTTTATTTTTCGTACGGATAAGAGAAATATAATCAATGTTTATATGCTCCTATATGACCTATTTCATTGTCACATGTATAAAGGAAAAATTTAAATTTAAAAACAAATAAAAAAAAAAATATATGAATTCTGTATAACCCATACCATTTGTGCCAAATTTACTCCTCCAACAGCAAGTTTCCCATAACATATTAAGTGCTTCTTGCACGTTGTTTTCATTGTGCTCCAAAAATCTTTGTAACCAATGGTTATTATCTTTTATTTTAGCAATATCTACAGGATGAAACTCTGGAATATTTTTCAATTAAATTATAAATATTTTCATGCATCATATATTTTATCAATTGAGTGCATAAAAGTAGTTGGAACAAAGACTTCATAAATTATTTGTAAAAATAATTTTTATTCTTTTATTGGCTACATATTGAAAACATTGGCCTTGAAATATGACACTTGATCTTAAACTTTATTTTGTGAATTAATTATGTTTCACAAAACGCAACTGGAAAGAGAAAGTACAATCTTACAATATGAAAATAAATATACACACTAGGATCTGGTGGTCCCTCGTCGACCAATTTTTTAAAAAATTTTTCACGAAATTCCGTAATTAATTCTGTTTGAACTTCCATCTTTGGTTAACCTACTGATCACTATTACACTTTAACCGGCAGTGAACTACTAATGCGTTAACCAGACAATAATTGTTTATTCTGACATCAGATCTGCGCGCAGAGAAACGCGCATACTGTTCGGACTTTATACTGACTTAATTAAAGCCGTATTCTTTCTTCTATAACAGATTTTTTTTTTTAAACATGTAACTAATATAAGAAAATTTTATGTAACATTTAGTTTATCTTCAGAGTCTCAAATGCAAACGACAATTAAACGAACTAATTTGTTCTACGAATTATTTCCTTGTAGGATATTACGTACCGGCTTCATACCAGTATATTTATTTAAGCTTGATTTTCACGTATCTAACCATATCTAATATATATTACAGACAAATATACAATTTATTCGTTAATAAAAATAAGATAAGTTAAAAATGTTTAATTCTGGCACTTTAAAATATTAATTGTTATTATAGTATATGAAAATTTTAGATATTGTAAAATTAATATTTTATATACGAGTTTAAAATATATATTCCCGTTATATATAACCGTTTGAACGTCATTGGCAATTGATTTCTAATTGGTGTGTTATTTTTATATTTTTTTTTTTCAAATTCGTTTCGGAGTATAAAAGTAAATAGAAAAAAATTATTGATATAAAACTATTTTTGTTACATTTGCAATCTTACAATATTTTGTTACTATACACAATCATATTTTCAACTATAGATTCTAATAATTAAGTTATTAAAATTACAAACAATATAGTTCAAAATAATAACTTCATGAAATAACTAACGCTTTTATAGAGAAAAAGTAATGAACTCCAATTACTGTGGACCGTCTTACGTTTAAAATTTTACCCTTATTTTCTAAAATAATCGTGCTTTGCGAAGGCACTTAATCATATTTTCCTTATAACTGAGGTAATTCAAAAAAAGAAGGGAAATGGTTTGAAAAACTGGGGAGATTTTAATCGACGTTTTAATTGTCGTTATAAAATTCTATTGCGTCAGCATTTGTTGATTCCATCCTTCATAAATTCGTCGTAAAATTAATTGCACTTAAATCCATAGTTTATTTGTCATGGTAAAATCTGTACTTGATATGTCTATTTCATTCAGATAAAAAATAAGTTATAGATAAGTGAGAATAAAAATTTGATGATATTCGATTTATATATATATAAAACGATAGGAAGGGTGTATGCATAGACGAAGTAATGTTTTCCGATACACGTGCGCACAATGGCACACTGTATGCGATGTATAATATATTTATGTGGGCATTAAAATATGCAGCTAGTTTTATATCGTATGACAATATGTATATGTATATACAATATTTGACATGTCAAATAATTCACAAATAGTTTTGTTTTCTCTCTTTTACACATATATCTTTCTTGTCAACAAATAACAAAGGTGTGAAATATGAAAATTTTTAATTTACATGAAACAGAATTCTTGAAATACACGCGGCTGACTATTATGCAGTTTTTTTTCAACAAGATTCTTTAGTCAACCCATGTTAACACAGAATTGTACAAAACGATGGGTATTTTTCTTGTACCGGCATATTACTTCCATCGTGGTAGCAATCATGATACTACCTGGATAGAACACGTTTCAGTATTATTACAATAGACATGGATACTTGTGTATGTGTGTGTGTATATATAACCCAGTTTATAACTACTGCTATCATTAAAAATCATACATATGCATGTATATATCCACACACATATTGTAATATGTATATATATAAATACATGTGGGGCCATCCCATTTTTTAATCTATCATAGTCCACTCTTATATTAATAAAGGCATACTAAAAATTGAATAAACATACTAAGGCATGTATTTCTTACAATAATTTATATTAAGATCCTTGAAACTGCATAAAAATTCTACTAAAAAATTAATTAGCATATACAATTCAGTGATTTGTATATACAATTATGCTATAATTGGGACAGAACTATTGATATTATTTTATACACTATGCCTGTATCTTAACATAGTTTATTAATAATTTTTATTGCGAATGTTAATAAAAACTTTTTTTTGAAAAATTCACATTC
>KQ435729.1:1009492-1030376 GCA_001276565.1 Melipona quadrifasciata | reverse complement strand
ATTTTAGCGGGGGTAACCCAGAAAATCGGGCCTCTTCAGGTGCAACGCTGATGCAACGAAAATTAGCGATTGGTTGATTTGGGTCACGTGATTCGTGAGGGGGCGTGGGATAGACCTCGAGTAGAAGTGGCGTCTGGTATTGAGCGATCGCGCCTGTAATTTGTTTTGTATCGATTCGAATGTTTGCAAAAAAGTCGTCTTCATTTCCTAGTCAGAACAGTTACCTCTGGGCCTTTCAGTGAGACGGATCGTACTGGGGTACAAGTCACGCAGTTTTTTTCGCTTTTCGTTTTTCTTTCATTCAGGAGAAAACCGCCAGCGGCAGGTACGTACGCAAAACAATGTTGTCAGGTCCAGTTTAACAGTTACCGTACAAGCGGGTCCGGGGAAGCTTTAAAAGCGTTGCCAATGGGCAGACGTCCCCATAGTAGGATCGGTGAAGTGATCTAGTGGGACGTGGATATACCATCAGCGACATGAGGATCGCGCGTGTAATCACGGTGAGTGAATCGACACACGCGGTCTGAAACGCCGAAGATGATCGTACTACGATTGTTTCGATTCTTTCAATTCTTTCGAAAGGTATCTTTCGATTAAACGAAGGAGATCAGTGAAAAAAAAAAAAAAAAGAAAATGAAAAGTGAGAAAAACGTTTTTCTAATTTTGAACAAAGATGATCCTTGAGATTGACCTTTAAGATGTACTTTGAATTTGTCTCTCGATAATTGTGACGTGGTTGTGTGCAACAAAGTTTTTCTATTTCGTTCTTTTTTATTCAAGGATGAGTTTTCATCATATTTTCATGGTTGCAGGTCTGCATCGCATTAATATCAACGTTCCTCGGCGCAGAAGCCGTGCGTTCCAAGAGGTACGTTTTCTCTCAAAAAATTTAATTACGTTCAGAGAAACCAAAGAAAGGAAGAGAAAGAAAAATGGAAATAATTTTCTTATTTTTAACTTAGGCAACCGCAACCGAAGAATCATCTGCCGCTGCCCAAACCCGAGAATGGCACCAATCCCGATGACGTAACGTTCACCACTTCTCAGCCCGAAACTCCAAGACCAAAAACGATCTACGGTCAGCAAAGGATTCACTCGAACGTTCCGAGTTCAAACAAGAGAATCCTAAAGGTTCGTACTAATCGGGCCACGCCGTCACGATCGTCTGGTGAAAAAGGGAATCGACGTCGAAGGCAGCTTCAGCATACTGGCGGTAAAACATCCGCGAGTTACGTGGGACAATCGTACGATGTCAGCGAGAATTACATCGAGAACCAGCAAATGGAGACTGTGCAAGGGCCCGCGGAAGCTTTCGACGAAGGGGCAGTTCGTATCGAGCCCGTGTACCGAGTGACGAAGAACAGGAACATATTTGACTCGATCGTGGATGTAATTCGAAAAATCGTCGATCCTCCGAAGGCGTTGGGTCCGTTCGTCGGGCCGTTTCACTTCCCAGGGATTGGTGACAAGGTGTATATACGACTCCTGGAGCCGCTAAATTCGAATCATTTGGTGATACGACTGGTGTCCCAATTACCAGTCACAGAAATCGAATCGACGTTCGATAAAGACATCCTTCCGTCCAGTGAAATAATAGAACATTCCGAAGTTCCAACGATCGGGCACGATTCACTTCTTCTGTCCAGCGAAGGTTTAGGTTCGATTGGCTCTTACGAGCATCACGGTGACGTTCATTCAATCTCGTCGGACAGCTCGTTGTCCTCCAGCAACAACGTTGCTCAAGTCTCGAAACCATTGGGCACTCACGGACACACGGCTGGTTATCCTGCCGAGAATCACAGTGTGAGGACGTACAAGTTGAACTTCAAACATGGGAACATACACGGCATCCAGAAAGTCAAACACCGTAAGAACAACCCATTTTTGGCCTCGTCGCTGAGACACGGTCACGTCAATTCCGCGCCCCGCTTGAAACTGGCCGACCAAGCAAACAAAACGCAGATCGATCAATATCTATCGAGCGGCTTTCAAGATCCGTTCGATCACGCGTATCCGTTCTACTCGTCGTTGAACGAATCCAACAAGGAACATTCCAAGTTCTTGACCGTCGATTTCCAGCAGTTGCAGACACCGTCGAACCTGTCGATCCCCGAGTACGTCACTTACAACGGTCCAATCAGTTTAATCGAAAAGTCTCCGAACGAGCGAATTCCAAGTTCGGCCAGTCAAGAATCCGGCGGAAATCGTCCGAAATACAGCATCGAATTTGCAAGCAAGAACATGAGGTATCTTAATCTAGACGGGAGCGTGGAGCCCGCCGATAAGAAGACCGAGGACGAAGGTTTCAAGCCAATGGAACTGGGTGCTGTTTACTCGAAAGTACCCAGGTCTGTCGATTACCATTGGAAAGCAGTCGAACGAACGAACGTGCAAGGGAGAGAGGAAGTCGAACCGTCGACGAGCGAGCAGAACTACGGAGGATTGCAAGAAAGAAGCGACAGTAACAGTGACGCGTTTCTAGAGACGTCTCGGAAGTCAAGCGGCGACTGGATGAATTATTTACGAGGCACCGCCGCGAACAAGCGCGCTGTGCAATCGACGAGAGAGCAAGGGTCGAGGTGTTGCTCGCAAGAAAAGATGGATAATAAAGCCGCGAGGTTTAGTTTCGACGAGCAGCCGAGGAACCAGTCGAGGATGAATGATTCAACGATCAGCGTGGAATCCACGTGGAGAGACGGAACGACGAACAGTCCGATTCCGTAGTTGCCTAGACTCTAATCGTCCTGGAGAAATTCGACGAAAGACCGTGAAAAGTCTGACTTTTAATTTCCTAAGTTTTTAGTCCTCTTTTTTTAATTTGTCTATTTCATTGTGTTCTTTGTCAACTGCGTTGTCGAGGAAGGAATAGATCTTTATTTCAATTCGCATACATTTGTAATATACATACGTTGTTATGTTTCTACTGCTAATAGTACGAATGTGTAAATCGAACGAAGACACATTTTTATTTTAATAAAATGTTACGAAATGATAATTGTGATTAATTCTTAACGTTGTTTCGCATTCATTGGGAATTATTAGTGTTGCACTGTTTGAAATTAATTGGCAAACCATTTTTTTCTTTCTTTTTACTCTTTTTGCCATAAGCGCACAGTTTAATTTCACAGTTTTGCCGCTTGCCCGATCTCTTTGGAACGTGAAAACTCGCGAAAAAATGAACGTGGTAAATTAACGTGCTCTGATTATTTTAAACAGTGTATCCGTTCAGGTAGAACCTTTATAGGCGAGCGTAGAATTTATAAACTTTATAAGATCCGAAATATCTCGGAGACCAAAGAGTTCCAAGAGATTATTCGAAAACGCCGATTATCCGCACGTCACTTTCAATGCTCCTTATCCTTAGATCGCTGCTCACCAATTACGCGCCACGCAAATATAAACACCTGATTTTGTTTCTTTCACTTTTATATTTTCACTTTTAATTTTCACTTTTAATTGACCAGATGTATATATGTAAATCAAGCGAACGCGTTGAAAAGCTTTTCTAATTGGCGAGAATTTCCACTGCGCGATCACTCAGTGCAACTGCGCTCGACTCAATTCAAATGATCTGCTCGAAAGCGAGTGCCTGACGAAAAATGATCGTAGATCCGATTCTAAAATCGCCGCTTTTTTAAATTTTACTCATCACAATTCTAACACGCGGCAACGTGTCTGTAAGTTTCTCAAATATTCTATTTATTATTATTTACTATTTACAAAATTATTATTCATTATTTATAAAATTTCTAGTTATTATTCGGTCAAGAAACGCTACAAATCGAAAATGACTCATCATTAAAGACCCCAGTCCGCGAGATAGAATCAATGATACCTTATTTGTATGAAAAAATTTTGTAGATAACGATCAACTTGCTGAAGCGTCGATCGTTTCAGTCCGCTTGCGTGACCAAACGCGCCGTTTTCTCATTCCCATTGCGCGTGTAATATCCACAGTTTCTTTGTTTGTTTGTATTTTCAGTTGATTATGGTCGAATATCTCGAAAGCAATCGAAATTTTACGAAGGCTTCACTTTAAATTAAACGAATCACGGTTCGTTTGAGAACGAAATGCATAGTTACTTGAGACGTGTAATAATGCGTAGAGTAATTATAGAGCGTTCGGCCTGAAAATGGTCACAGCTGACAACATTACATTACATTACACATTTATCACATATTTTCTTTGCAGTCTCGTTAAGAATCCCTGCTCGTTAACGTCTGTGCGCCGCGAGTTGAACAGTCGATTCTCGGTTGGGTGCGTCTGGAGGAAGTGAACCCCGCTGTTTCCTAGATGCAGTTAGTTCTTCGATTACTTTCGAGCGGTTAAAAACTCTCTGATCACACCCGAAGAGGCTTTTTGCTCGGAGATCGTTATTTGATTTTGTGGAATCGATTGCTGTTTCGTGACGTGTGACTGACTCGATATTATTCGATCGTTGATATTACGTATCCTCTGGCAAAAAATAATATATCGTTACAACTTAGTGTATAATTTTCTAATTAACTGTAAGTCACGTTCGAGGATGAGAAATGAACAACGAGGATCAGAGGATGAGAAACAAAAAGGCAACAGTCATGTCATAAATGGTACTTTGTCGTAAGTTTCTGCCGATTTTCATTTCCTTTTCGCTGATATTCGATAGAATTTGCTTTTTCTTTTTTTCTAAAATTCTAACTCAGTCCTTTTGATGTAACAAATCGATCGGTAGCGAGATCGAATCGCGAGATTAGAGTCAATTTTGACGAATAGTTGCGACGACGACATGGCTCGTTTCGACGTAATCACGCTGCGTGTCGCCAGCCGATTCCTCGAACTGATAGAAATTCTGCTTTGCACGATAACTGAGCAGAAGTGGCGATATTTCCTTTGGTGAAAAGCAGAAAAGTGAAAAGGTACACGTCGAAACGCTGGGAGGCTGGGGGAGTTTCACGGTACACTTTGCGATTCGTTTGATCCGCCTCGCTAATTTCAGCCACGTGTATATAAACGTTAGGTTTGCTGCGACCACGAGCAGAGAGTGTTTCGCTTCTCGAGGCGTGTTTGAGAGCGGCGTGAAGCGACGAGTTTTCCTCGGAATTTTCGTCAGAATGAGGCGAAAGCTTTTGGTACGAAAAACACCTCTAAATGTAGTTTTCGTAAAGGAACCTAGCCACGCAGAAATTAAACCGGTCAAAACGCTGTCAGCTAAATCCGGTTCGATTTCTGAAGAACTAAGCGGCGATCGTTTTTGTTAATTTTGGGGAATTATTTGTAAAATGTAAAATTGACTGGTTCGACTTCTGAATGGCTCGAAGGATTTTATCTTGCAACATTTATATCCTTTTTTCTCTTGTTTTAGTATGCTGCTGCTTTATTGGTGTTGCTCGTGTTGCTTCAACAGCCAGCTGAATCGTAAGTATCCAAATATGTGTATATATATTACTTTATTACAAATTACATCCATAGTCACTTCGTCACGTTTTCGTGTAACAGGAAAAAGGTGATCATCCATGTCCCCTACCGAATAAAGAACGTGAAGCACACGCGCACCATCTACAAAATCTTACCGCACTATGACGAGGACAAGAGAGACATAGAGGAAGAAGATAAATATGAATTTTATTAGAAATAAGTATAATAAGTATGATAAGTATAAATGAAATAAAAAAACGATACTCGAACAACCTGTAATAGAGTTAAGTTGAAACAAATCTCGTAAACTTTCGTACTCAGATATATAATATAATAAAAGAAGACGTAAAACAAAAAAAAAAAAGAAAAGGAAATTAAGAGTTGAATGCGCGAGAAAGATAAGATCGAGAGTTGAAGAGAAATGTTTAAGGATGACGATATATGTTATGTACCGTGTGAGAAGTTTGTAGAAAATGTCAATAAAGTGCTTCACATTTGTAGAAACACATTTCTCCGTTATTATTTTCGTCGATGAAAGATTACCAAATGAGAAAAGAAAAAAGGCAAACGAAGCGACCGCAGTGCAATCACAAGCATCAGCGACCGTGTTTCTCGGGCATTGGTTCCCGATTTCGGGCGCGGCAATGAACTACCACGATCACGTTGACACGTTTTTTTCCAAGGCGTGTCATTCGAAGCGAATTGACAGACGGAGCATATCTCAACCAGGCAGCGAAAGTGCCTGATCGTCCGTGAAATTTCGATTACAATTTCGCGGTTCCGTCGAACTCGGTTATGATAGAGGGTGGAATATAAAGCAGGAACATCATCTAGCATGTCAAACGATATCGAATCGCTGGTCCTGACGCTTGTTCTCTTCGACAGAAGAATAATAATGGTAATGAAACTACGAAATGTACGAATCTGTGTGAATCTTTGGCATTAGAAATTTGAAAATTTTTTACTAAAATTACACTGCCGAATTTTGTATTGTTTCGTATCGGAATATTGTAATTTTTATCTTATTCGTATCTATTGATTTGCGCAACTCACGCGACAATTGCAATTCCACCGCCTTATATAAAATTAATTTATATAATTAATATTACCGCGATGGAATATTGTAATTATTTTTTTTAGAATACTCTGTTTTATTTATTCTGTTTTTATTTTATCCGTATCTATCGTACACTCTATTCTTCATTCTTTTTTGAATACTCGAATTTCAAATATCCTAGATTTGCGCAATTGCAACTCACGCGACAATTGCAATTCTGCCGTCTTGTATAAAATTAATTTATATAATTAATATAATTAGTTTTGTATAATATTAATGATCTTCCAGGAGATCCTCAACTACCTGTGCCTGCTTCTACTGAACCAAATCACGATCTACGGAGTGTCCTCTAAACAGTAAGTAACCAACGATCGAAACGCTGACGACAGATCCGTAACAACATCGATCGCGATCAGACAATTGCATCGTCAGCTTTCGTTCCCCGCTTTCTCCGACGAAAACGAGCGTTCTTCTCGATCTCACGCAGCGGCCCACGCTCATTCCCTTTCGCTCGTTTGCAGCGTGCATCTGAGGATCCTCGTGCCGGATGTGACCAACCATCACGTGCACACGCGGACCGTTCTCCTTCACTTGCGCGTGCCGGCGCCGAAGAAGCCGAAAGTTTACAAGACTCGCGACTATCACCACGCGAACTGGAGTTCGTGGAAGTACGGACGCCATCGTGATTACGAGCACGAGCACGAGAACGATCTTGACCTCGACCACGAAAACCACCACAAGGATCACGAACAGAGACTGAGAGAAAATCGGCTCGAGAATCACGAACGTCACAGGCAAAAGCATATCCCTGCGTATGATTATTACAAGGACTCGTATCGTCCGCCGTCGTACATCGACGACAACGACTTGGAGCAGAAGGATCGTGACAAGGACACTTACGCGGTTCACGAAGACGTCAACGATCTGCCCCCGAACACCGAGACTGTTGTTTATGATTACGAGGAGGGATACAGGAAGGGTTTGGAGACGGAAACTGGGCACGTTCGTTCGGACCGAATGCACAAGTTTCACGAGGATCAGGAGGAGGATCAGGGTGACACCGAGAACGAGGGGTTCAAAGAGGAGTTTGGAACGAAAACGGACAGTGGGAGATACTTAGTGGACGACGTGGAGTATGAGAATACCAGGGACAAGCGTGATCATCGACGAAGATCGAGAAAAAGGATCGATGAAACACCGAGGATCGTTAATCTCAGGAGGAACAGAAATAAGTGGTAAAGCGTAGGACGTTTGCACGTAAGTTTCACGCACGTGTATGTAAAATTGTAAGAAATAAATGACGCGGGAAATAAATGGGTAGTGAGATTTCAGGTACACACGCAGTTTAATCAACTTTCTCGCGACGTAGATAATTATACATAGATCGTCCAAGCCGCTGTAAACAATAAACGAAACGATATTTAAGACAATTAATAACGAGTAACAAATATTTACATTAACAGTACAGTAACGAACGATGTGACAACAGATTGAGAGACTAGGACGAGAGGTAAGAGGTAGGTCGATGAAGCGTCGATCACCACTCCCCGAAGAACGTCAGTTAGAAAACAAAAAAAAAAAGAAAAAGAAGAAAAGGGGTAACAGTAGTAAAAGACTTAAAATCTTTCAGAAGAAACATCCGGTATCTCTCTAAAGCGGATACGTGTCCCTTAAACGTGTAGGTGAAAGTGTCGTGCGATGCGAGGTGCTTGTTGGCTCTTTAAAGCACGGTGACTCGACTTTCCAACAGCAATTCGTTTTATGATCTTATTTTAATTTAGAATGTAGCAACTGTTTGAAAATTGACTTTCTTTTCCCTTCAATGAAGGGAAGGATACTTGTTTCGAATGCTAGCTCCACCTTGCGCATTCGATAATTTTGGCTCGTACGCATGATTACGTTCCCTCGTAGACTGTAATAATTTGGACCAAAGCCACATGTGTGGACAGTTAATTTACGTCCTATACGAGAACAGTTATTTTTTGACATTCTGAAACGTGAACTTTGGTTCTTTTATGTGCCAGAAATTAAATTAAATTCCTTTGTTGTGACTGAAATTAAAAATTCGCCCCTGAAGAGGTTAAGCGAAACTAGTAATCACCGAACAAAGTAGAATTCGAGTCAACAGTGCGTTTCGAACAACAAATCGAACTTTCTCGAAAAGAACTATCGCGATCCTCTCAAAATTAGCGACCGGTCACTGTTGGTTAGTGACCGCCCCAATCTTCGTGACCTCCTCCGCCGAATCCACCTCCTCCGCCGAACCCGCCTCCATGACCGCCTCTGTCACCGCCGCCGTACTCGATGTGGCCACCGCCAAAGTCGCCACCGCCGCCGCCGCCAAAATCGTGGCCACCGCCGCCGAAATCGTGGCCACCGCCGCCGCCTCCGAAGTCACCGCCACCGCCGTGACCTCCCAAATCTATCGGGTGGCCCACCGTGTAGCCGAGAACCTCGTACTTATCGCCACCTCCGCCTCCGTGGTGGACGTGTTTCGTGATGGTGTGCGTATGGTGGATCGTCTTGATCTTGTAGGGCACGTGAATCACCACATGGTCGCTGTGTGAACGATTGTTTCGAACGATTAGACTTGTCTTTTCGCATATTTATTTTTTTTTAAAGATAACTAAGACGACGTTACTCTTTATTCTTTTGTTTTGAACTTGACAACCGTTGTTTGGAAGTTAATTTTTTGATCCTGAAAGATCATGAAGATCGTAAGATCACGAACAATGCGTTTCTGGCTAGACAAACATCTTTGTCTTTGTCACTCTCAATTAATTGAAACGGTCCACTGTGTGAAAGTAAATTTTGACAACTGAAATATAACAATTACTGATAAGATAAAAATGTCAAAGCAAATGTTAAATAATGTTAAATGGTAATAAAAAATGTTAAAGCAAATTTTAACAAATGAGATAGTAATTACTGAGGATAATTAAATACAATGCGCACAGTATGTACTATGCAATTAGTCTCACTCGTTGATTGTTAATTCGACTGTCGCGTCGACACGGACAATTTTGCGCGTAATGGCCCGGAAAGTTCGCTTCCTGAGTCGTTCGGCACAGGGAAGAATGAATTTCGTTCGACCAGCCTCTCTTTTCACGTTCACGGTGTTTCTCTCGAGGAAAATTGGCCGTCGATAAACACAGAACCACAGAGAAAGTCGGCACACGTGGGCCGAGTCACGGTTCGTTAAACGTATTCCAATTTACAGTGATTCACGAACGATTGTACTTCCGCGTGACCACGCGAACGATCTACGCCATTTAATGCCAGGGTAAAGGAAACTTACTGTCCACCGTGGTGTCCCGCAAAGGCCAAGTCGAGCAACGAGGCGACCACAAAGACGGCCTGGAAAAAGATTGGATCGAATCAGCGTGGAGAGTTTCACGATGTCGTTACAAGCACGCAAAGCTTCGAACGTTTCGACAACGAGTGAAAATTGGTTCTCGCAAGCGTCTCTTTGAAGCGCGGCTCTTTCAAACGACGACATTTGCGTATGAAAATCTGAACGCGTCTTGAACTTGTCCAGAGTGATTTAGCAGTCGGTGTCAATGCGCGCGAAGTTTTTGAAACCAATTCTAAGATAACGTTAATATTCCTCGACCTTCCTTTCGTGTCTCGGTTCTCCAAGTTGAATAAATTTTTTTGCAATGCTAAACAGGTACAATTGGATCGAAAAGGATCGATTAGCAAAAATCCGAAATTCAAACAGTTTTGGAAAAGTCTTGCAGTGATTTTTACAAGAAATTGAATGTATTTCTTATGACACCAAGAGAATATAATTTGGTCGAAAAGAACGGCAAGTGTTCGAAATTTAAATAGTTTTGGAATAGTCTTGCAATGATTTTTGATTTGAATATATTTTTTACGACATTAAAGGAATATAATCAGGTCGAAAAAGACCGATTACAAAAATTCGAAGTTTAAACAGTTTTGGAAGAGTCTTACAGTGACTTTTACAAGAAATTTTATAAAAAAATCATAAACTTCGATCCTAAATAAAGTCACAAGAAGAAACTCGATCGGTGTCGCAGTGATTATCTCAGTCTCCAATTTTTTAACAAAAAAAAAATGCCTCAAAATTCAACCTTACCGAGGGTCAAAATCCAGCCTTGGGAATGAACTTACCGCAAACTTGGTCATCGTGTTGCGCCCTCGAGCACCCGCTTCTTTTGCTTAACCGTAAAATAACCAGCTCTGAGGTGTAAGTAGAAGAAGAAGAGGAAGAAGAAGAAGAAGAAGAAGAAGAAGACGACGACGACCGTTAGAGGAGCCAGCTACCGGTTCCTCGTTGTCGATATAGTTGGCAGTTTCAGCCGCGGTTTTGATCTGCTGTCGGTCGTGCACACGCTCGCCGCTTTTATACATGTACGTGATTGGAGTCGGATAAGAATGAAAGGGAATCATTCGCAGCTGTACAGAGCCGGTGCACGTGAAAGGTGCCGGCTAATGGAGGATACGTGGCAAAAAACGGAGGACCAGCAGTAGCCCCTCCATCTGGCAGCTTACCCTTCACCTCGATCCCATCGTTTTGTTCGTTTCCTTTTTTCCTCCTTTTTTCCTTCGCGCCAGAGTTCCAATCTGTTCTAATCTATTCGCCGTCTTCTTCTCCCTCGCTGTCGCCACACCACCGCGCGTTCTGTGGTCTTTTTAATGAAAGCTGTGGACTTGGCCGGGTGAACGGCCAAGATCAAGATCACCGTCGTAACACGACGCGGTTCGCTCCGTTTCACTCGTCTCTGGCGTCTGTGAACGACGAGATCCGCGTCCCGGACGATGCCTCTGTCTGTCACTTTTTGCACACGCTTGCTGTTGAAGACAAAGAGTTGGAGAGAAGAGTAGATACTCAAATGGAGTGCCACGATCAGCGCGACAGAGACGTTTTCCCGTGTTTTTGAGGACTCTGCTTTTTGTTTCCTTCGGATTTGTTGTGACTTTAAGAGACGTAATTTTCCCACTGCTTTGGGAAAATTGGCAGTGGTTCGACTTGTACCGTGAGTCTGTTAATTTGACAGAGTACAAGAAAATATGAAATACGTGCTCTGAAACTTGTGATGTTAAATTCTGAAAAGGTCTGGATTTTTTTTTTCAATTCCTTCTCGAAGTTCCATAAAGTAAATACAAGTGAGCGTACAAACACAGTACAAAATGTTATCGCCTCGCTAAACTGAAACTTGTTTGTCGATTTCCATTTCGAGTGCCATGTCTCCTTGACAGATCGAACGAATGTCAGAATCGTCACAACATAATTCTGCGTAACAGTCTTCACTCGTTACGAGAATCGCTCACGTTCAAGATCGTCTCGAAAGCATAGTTCTATCCCTCAGATATCTACAATCAATCATAATTAAAATCTCGATTGCGTGTCAGCTGTATCAAATGGTATCAAGCTTTCGAAAGTTGCGGTATTCGATAAATTCGACAAACAGATTACTTTTACCAATCTTATCTAATACGAGCGTATAACGAACTTCAATTAATAAATAGTTTAATCAACGCCAAATCTGACTTTATCCAAGATATACTTTCTACGTATGAATTTGTGTAATAAGAATCGAACGTGAAGCTTCGGCAGTTGATACACTCGAACGTTCTGGTGTTCCCTGCTCTACAAAAACAAGATGGCGAACGATTCTCCAATCGTCCTTTCAAAGATTGAAGAACTCGACTCTGAGTTCCAATTAAAAAATTCAATTTGCAAAGAAAGAAGGAATAAAGGAAAATAATTCCATTTTGAAATTAAATTTTTTCGTAGAACAGCTTTCGATTGAACGCAAATGTTCGAAATCTCGAAAATATCGAAATGTCTCGCGTAAAAGAATTCACCTGGCATCGCCAATTCTATATATTTGCAAACAAATGCAAAGATATTTTGTATCTAAATTATTTCAACAAGAAATACGTTTTTAAATACGTTCGCTCTCTGTCAACGCGTGGCGACAGATTGCATGTTTTAGCAACGGTTGAGTCGACGAGTTGGAATTATCGTAAATTATCGAGTAGAAGCTGCGACGCCTTTCGAAACGTTACACGTGTGCACGTTACACGTCGCATCGTAGCGCTGTCATAGTAGCAATTTAACTGGTACCCGCTGTAACATATCGTAAACTAGATCTTGAACTTGATCCTGAGCACCGATGATGTCTATTGCGTGTTCAAGTTCGAGGCAAGAATGCACAATTAGCTTATTACCGATGTAGCAAGCCGTCTTTGCAACCAAATACTTTCAAAACAAAATCTTAATTATTAACTATAACAAAATTAATTTAAACATGATTGAAGTTCATACTCGACGAAATTGACTCCTTTATTTATTTATTTATTTATTAACATGTAGGAGTTTATCCAATACTCGTTTATCAATATCGACGCAAATTTGTAGGAAACAAATTGTCTTTCAATTTTTCATTAAATTCTAACTATTTGGCTAGAAAAGAAGCAAGGATCTACAACGTGATAAATTTGTACAGGTCACTGAAAGACTGAATGATATAAAACAGAAATAACTTTTACAAACACATTGTTTTATTTGAAAATATAATTAATGGACTTTTTTTCAGTATTATGTGCGAAAAGCAACATCCCTCAAATTTTCCTGCTCACAAAGTTATGACACTTTCATCTTCAGTTTCTCAGTGGCCATCCTATATTATAACGAGATCGAGAGCATTCGTAGAAAAGAATCTCTGTTCTTCGGAGTTTCTTCTCCGCGCGACGTCTCGCCAGATACTCCCTTTCACGAAACCGATCCGCTCGATCGTCCCTCCCGGAGGATCCAGAGGGAGGACTCGTAGAAATTGCGGCTGTAAGCCGATCGCGTGCACGGACGTGCCAGACGATAGGAGAAAAGGTGAAAAACCGATCGCCTCGCATTCTATCGTGGAACGTGCATACTCGAGTGGACCGAATTGCGCGTGCATTCCAACGGCAGGCTGCTAGCGAAAACTAAAACGAGCAACACGTTACCCTCTCTTCTTTCTTTTCTCTCTCGTAGATCGCGAGACCGTGACAGTGAACTCTCTACTCGATGAATTCTATTTCGAGCTAGGCGGACTGAACGCAGGTGCGAATCCTGTCTCGATGTTGTTCGTCTGCTGGCTGGTATAAGTAGACAGTGTTTGGGATTACGTGGTATTATAGTATTATGATTCAAGGATAGAGTCTCGAAGAAACGACTGTAGAGAGTGTATGAAAGTTTTGTATTTTTTCTATAAATTACAGAGAAGAAACAATATAGCGTGTTTAATGATTTGGTGATTTGCATGAAAGTTACGTCTGACGTTCTATTTTATTCAGTGTTATGAATTTTGTAAACTTTATAGGTTACAGGGAATAATTAAAACAGAGGAAGGTTGTTTAATGATTTGATGTGATTAAATAAGTGGTACAAGGAAGGGATCGAGATTAGGAAAAATTGACACTAGAATTTATCGTTCGATCTTCTACTTTATTTATACTACTAACGTATGTTATAAATTTTCTAAATTTTATAGATCACAGAGACTAAATAATATCGTACGTTCAATGATTTGAGATGCATAGTTTAAAGAAGATTATGTTTGATCTCCTGTTTTATTTAATGTTAACATGTTTCGTGAATTTGGTAAAATTTCATAAATGACAAGAAGTTCAATGATTTGGGAATATAGTATGGAGTTTTCTTTTTAACAATTGACAATAGATAATGTTGAAATTAAAATTCGATCCAAGAGAGAGAAAGAGAATCAACATTAAGCACACAAGTGTGACTATAAAATACCAAATTGTTCGATCTGAACAGCTTCTTTTCTGTGTCAGAAAAAAACGGAGAAAGTTCAATTTGAGAACTCGCGAACGAGATAAAAAGCAATGATAGTGCGAGGAAAAGAATTACAACGATACGAGGAACAGCCTTGAAGCTGACCACAAAATGGTTTCTCAGAAAAAACGATTGCCCAATGTCCAGTTAAATTTTTCTTCCGTTTTCTCTTTACGAAGAAACAGGATACAGCTTATGTTATACAACTTTCGAAGAAGCGAAAATCCTGCGAATGAAATAGAGCATCGTAAAAAGCCGATTTTCATTCAAATGCAAATAAATAAATGCGGTCAGAATCTCGAGTAACTAACGAATGAAAAATATATATATTCCGCGAGAAAATTATATCAACAGGTACATTGAAATGAAAGATCGGCGACGAAGTTTAAACTGTTCTCCTCGAAATCTACTTTCTTCCCCTGTCCCGTAATAAATCGTGATTCAAACATAAAGTTCGCGTGAAATCTCCGAGCGAGTGAAACCAGGAAATTCTCTCCTCTCTGACTAACGATTAACTGTTCAAGCTCGTTCGCCGATTTTATTGCATTTCTAACGAGTCGATCGTTCTTCAAGATCGATAGAAAGCAACAATATCGGACGACAGTATTAGCCGAGGATCAAGGATCGATCTTGATCCTCGGTTATTCGTTCAAAGCGATCGAATCTTTCGCCCGATGGAATTCGCGATTTCGCGTTGCGCGTTAGAAAAATCGTTATACGCGGCATATACTCGGATACTTCTCTATTTCTATTGACGTCGCGTTTCCATTCGTATTTCTATTTTTTAATAGACCGCCTTCTTAGATTTGTTGCAAGCAGCGAATCTACTCTCTCTCTGAGATATTTCTATTTACATAGTTGTGGAGTAACTTCGGAGCAGCGAATGATTCTCCACTTTCGTCGCTCGTTAAATCGCTCGCGCGATCGTTCGATACAATTTATTCTCCTTTTTCTCCACGCGCTTTTACGATCCGAGTCGTTGAACTCGCACGATGAAAATTTCCCTTTCCGTACGTATCCGTTATTGTTAAATTTCTCAAAGACTCCTCGAACCGAATTTCCTTCTGCGTTGACCACCTCGTTTCAACTTGACTTGCTCAGGATAGAAATGAAGATAACAAATCAGACAGATAATTAGGGGTGGCGATACTTACACGCGTCTTACGAAGTACTTATCGGCAAGAAATTTCATTTGAAGCGTGAAAAAATACTTTTATCGTGTTGCAGAGAAAGTTCTCAAAAACAAGTTTAGCGAATAACAACAAAGAAACTACTTGCGCTTGGACGAGCGCAGAAGTGGCGATTCATTCGAAATGATCAAAAATACAATCAAGACATTCCTCGGGAGAAAAACTCACAACTCGAGTTCGTACGCTCCATTAAGATTTTCGTCTAAGCGCGAGATAGTTGTGCCGCAGAGGAATCTCGCGGGGGATGGTTAGAAAGCGATTGCTTACAGTTCTCAAATAGAGATTACTTATCCACGTGATTTCACTGTTACCACATTATCTGTCGGTGATAAGAATATTAATGACTTCGTCACGCTCTTTAAAGAGTAATCTCAATGCTACGATCAAGAATTATTTTTTATCATTTCTCGCGAAACGATCGACATTTCAGCGATTTAGATTGGAAAAAAAAGAAAAAAGGATAACGAGACTGAACTTTCAATAGTGATCGCTTTCACTCGTTCGTCTATTTTCGTCTTAAACGAATCTTATCTGACTGCCAGTGCATCTCGAAGGTTTTAGCAATTGAGTAATTTCAAAAATGCATATATAAGAGATTTCCTTTTTTCGAAAATCTGAAGCCAAGTTCATCGAGCGAACGAAATAGGGAATATTTACTTGGACTGTAAATATATATATAAAAAAAAAAAGGGAATAAACCCAGTGAAGAGCTTTCTAATGGAGAACGCGCGACCGATGATATTCCATCCATCACGCATCAACGTCGGACGTGTCAGATTTTTTTCTTTTTTTTTTGCGTTTCCGTTTCACTTCCATAGGGATGAGCCATACTATCCAGAGTGTGAGAGCGAGTGAGAGCGAGTATCGTTCGAAATACGACAGGGATATCGAGGGACGAGGTGCGTTACTTTTTCGAGAAATTTAGAAAACTTGACATTTCGAAAAATTTTCATCATTCCCTTTTTTAAAGGTTTCTCAAGATTCTGAAACTACGCAGCCAAATTCAATGGGATTTTTTATTCGAACTCAATTTAATCCGGGATTGATGACGGTGTCGCGAATCTTTATCTATTTATCTGTTCATTTATGCGTTTGTCGATGACTGAAATATTTCTCAGTGGATAAAACGATACTATTTATATTTCATTTAACTCAATTTAATCCAGGATTGACGAGGGTGTCGCGAATCTTTATTTGTTCATTCGTTCTAATCATTTAATCATCGTCGCTTGACGATGGCTGAAATATATATATTTCAGTAGTTAAAACGACACCGTTTATATTTCATTTCTTCGCCTGTGACATAAATTTTTGCTGCTGATCGACAGAAAGTCGAAATTTGCAAATCTCGTTTCTGTAAAAAAAAAAAAAAAAAGAAAAAATACACATAATATTCTCAAATGGAGAACGAGATCGTAAATAAAATAAAAAAAGAAAGAACGTTCAAGGGCGCAAAGCTGTGTGATCTAAATTTAATACATTCTCGCCAGGATCTTCGATTCGACGAATGTCACTCTCGAAAATGTGGAACGACAATCTCCCGTTTTTGTTGGTCGCGTTTTGGAAAGCAACTGGTCGGCGCGGATGAGGCGCGGTCGCGCGACTTGGCGCCCGCGGAATCGCGTTCTAACTCACGTGGTAGACGGCGCGCGTCCACTTAGGTGAACGCCTGAAGAGAGAGAGAAGAAAGTGTCGATTTCCCCCCGAAAGGAAGAAAAATGCCCGACGCCCGTGTGCTCGACTGTCCGTTTCGTATCGGCACGCTAGGCCTCCGCTCGAACCAATCGGTTTCCATCCTCGCTGAGATTCCACGCGATCTCTTTCCAGGGCTGCAGCCACTCGGTGGGAGATGGATCGCGAATCCATCGGCGATTATGCTCTTTTTATCTTGTATAAAAGAGAACAGGCTCGGGCGGGCCTCCCGCAATTTGCCTGCACCGGTTGCAGCACACGGAGCGGAGTCTCGATTTTGACAACGAGTCCTGTCCCCGTCCTGTTGGGATTTATCACCGAGCTTCCAAGGTTTTCGTCTGATCCCGAGGGCCTCTTTCTCGGCGAGATCTTTCGCGACATGAAGTGTAATTTGGTAAGTTTAATTTTATTACAGTAATGGTTCTCTTTGGGAGAGATTTCGGGGTGATCTGTTTGGGAAGATCGTTTCTTGAGATTATTCGTTAGATAATTGTGGATTTAAATTTTTTGTGGGAATTAATAAATATCTCGTGATTTATTGTATGTTTGTATCGTATCCTTATTCTTATCTTAAGTATAACGTAACAATGGCGGCCAGATGTTTTCACTTTTTGAATATGAAACTGGAAACTGTTTTTTTTTCTTGTTCTCGTCTCGAAAAAATTCAAATGTAACAATTATCATGATGTAATATGAGGTATATTTAATTAATATGACAAAAGTAGCATAACGTAACAATGGCGGCCAGATATTTTCACTTTTTGAATATGAAACGAATGGAAAATGTTCTTGTCTCGACAAATTAAAACAATGAACGAAATATAACAATACACTGATAAATACAACACTGAAAAATTATCTGATATTTTACATTCAATTACTGATTACTATAATTAATAACTGGTGTACTAATGGTGTACTATACTGGTATACTATAGTTAATAATTGCTATAATTATTAACCTGGACATGCAAGCCTCGAATCACAACATAAAATTGTCAGAAAAGATCCAAATGGACAAATTCAATTTCTAACGTTTCAGAATAGATTGGTCTTTGTCTCAATTGGGCTTCGATGTAGGTCAAACCATCAATCACGATTGACACTCGATTTCGTACGTTTGCGTGCAAAGATCTAGTTCTTGTTACAGAGTCCCATTCACCGTGACTAGTTAATCGCACGACCGAACACAATTGTCCATCTACGAAATAGCATTTTCATTTTTCAAACACCACCAAAAATTTCCCGCCAATTTTTAATCTCAAACTTCACTCTCTAGTTGAAAGCAATTGCTGTAAATTTGAAATTTTGTAAATTTTCAATTTCATTTCGAGTATTTCAAGTTTCCACGAAATCACAATTCGAGTGAATTCTTCTGATCATGGTCATCACGTGTTCAACTTATTTTTCGCAACTTATTAACTTCTAATTAATGTTTACAGGCATTCTGCGTTCTTCTTCTAGCAATCAGCGAGCCTCTACTCACTCACGCGTAAGTATCTTCATGACCAGAATACTAAATCTTTACTACTAGACCGTGCCAAATTAGGACTCTCTTTCATAACGCGATACGATTATTATCATCCTATTATCTATAGTTATAATTATCTATAGTTATGAGCGATGCGATACATGGTTAACAGTATTGTTAACCACTGCACGACTGAGTTTATCAATTAACAACTCAAGACTTCTGTGCAACAACTTTTCAATTCACAATAATTCTCTCTCTTATTCTTCCGAGAATGAGTGTTAATCTCTGTTGACTGACTTTTGATTCTTCGACTCTTCAACTATCTTCTCTCACACACCCTCACACACTTTTTTTTTTCTATTCGTACCCAATGACGTTTAGGTGTCTCCTGCTACCTGGCCTCTCCTCTTTATCTGGCCCTGCCCCCTACAATCAAACTATTAAACTAGTCTAACCGCTAAAATTACAAATTGAACGTACGACTAAATGCTACGATTGTTAGATCAGACCATGGTTTAACGAAGTACCTTTCTGTTTCTCAGGAATAAAGTAGTGCTGGTGGTTCCACAGCAAACAAGACGCAGCCTGGGATCGTCATCGTGGCGACCTCCTCCACCGCGTTATAGGAAATCGCCCCACACCGGCGAGGTTAATTATTACAAGTATCACAGCTCTCCAGTATATTATCGCTCGAAGAAACCTATCTACGAAACCCCGTCGGTGCCTCACGGAGGAAATGACTTTGATCAAGGCTACGAACGTGTGAACCACGTGCAAGTCCCTTACGGGAAGGGCATCAGTCACGGTGTCTCCTTCGGAAAAGGTTACATCCCTTACGATCAGATTAAGGGTAGCTTCTCGTTCGATCGCGAAAGGTGAGAATAATGATTTTATTTAAGGATAGGGTAGATAGATTGAACTTTATTTTTGTTTATTTCTGTTCATTCTTTCGTCCATTTATTTATTCATTCATTTATTCGTTCATTTACTTGTTTATTCGTGCATTCATTCATTCGTATATCAATTTATTTATTGTATTTATTTCGATGATAAGCATCCATTTGCTGAAAAGTATAGAAAGAGAAGGATAAAGTAAACAATCGAAAGAATTCAGACCTGTCTGTAGTTAAAATATAAATGTCAAGTTTTATTGGACGTGGAAAAGTATTTGCAGCTTATGTTGCGAATCCAGGTTTGCCCGAGTTGAGAAAAAGATATTGCCAGAAAAGTAATCGCGTTCCAATATCTAAAATTCTACTAAACTTATTTTTAATTCACTAACATCATGTACTGTACTGAATAATTTTAACTTACTAACATTTACACATTAAAATTACGCGTAACGTAGAATTTGGAATCAGTTAGGACTCCTCAGTGAAGTAGAAGTGTACGCGCGGTCATGTCTGACCACTGACTCGTACATTCTACTGTCGCCAGTAGTGCAACGTTCGCGATCTCAAACCAATTATACTATTTGTTCAATCGTTGCTTGGAAGATTAAGTTCAATACATATTCGACGAATAAATGTCAATTTCGACAGAGAAATATCAATTCATGGGATCGTATAATTATTCGCAAAAGATAGAATAATTACAAAGCGTTCAGTTTGACGAAATAAACTAGTTTTCCTAGTTTTTTTTATTTAGCTAATTTGTATCTTATCTCATCTAAAATCGACGAATTTAATTTTCGACATGTCAAAAATATTTAGCTCAGTATAAATTTCCTGTTTCACAAAAGGATACCAAGAAAAGGAAAAACACAAGACTTTCTCACGTGTTTTCTTGAACAATTATTGCTCCCACAGTTACGTGACTGCGAGTCATTAAGCGTTATTAAGCAATTACACATGCTTACACGTACTTTCACTGACCACACGTGGCCCAAGTATTTCGCTACAAATCATTCGAAAGCAGAACAGCGTTTAATTACCATCAATGCCCGCGAGAATCCATTTGCTCAATTATCAAATTATCGTTTGAACTGACGTTTTTCTAGGAATCCAAGCTCGCAGGAGTACAAGCAACCGTCGGAGTATTCATCGCCCTCGTTCTCTTCGTCCGACACCGATTATTCACCATCGTCGTACGAGCTCCCGCAGTCGGAGACCTTCTTCCCGGATCCGGAAACTGCCCTGAACTACGACGAGAGGCGAAACGATCGCAAGAAGTTCTACTCGTCAAGATCGATCGAGAAGGATCTCCTCGCGAACAATCCAATCGACCTGAGCGCGGCCAAGGATCAGATTCTCCTGTTGCAGCAGAAGGC
>KQ435729.1:979160-1004930 GCA_001276565.1 Melipona quadrifasciata | reverse complement strand
CGAATATTTTCAGTTTCTGTGATTCTTGTTTCTATTTCTTTTATTGACAATGAGGTTGAACATCGTTCATTTCTACTGAGATCAAGTATAAAAGTGAAAAGTGAAAATGAAATTTTATACCTATTTATATACATGTTACGTTAAATTTTAATTTTGTAATAAAATATCTTTCATTTTAAAGGAAATCGAGTTTAAAGCGTATACGTTGTTAATAATCGTAGAGGATTATTACGAAAAATCGTCATATTTCTCCTTACAATTTACAGATTTATTTTTGTAGCATACAAAAATCGTATTACGAGAAGCAGAGACTCACACTTGGATTCTATACAGTTCGATAAACTCATCGACCCAAAAATTTCTCCATTCTCGACCGAACTTTCTTCTTCCTTCGATCCGCGCGATCACTTTACCCGAAAGAATGAACTACGATTAAAGTGCGTAAGAAAAAAAATTGAAACGAAAGTTGCATGAAAAAGCACATACCAGAGTGTATGAGCATAATTCTATTACTTAAAAGACTATTTCCCAGAAACGACCAGTTCTGTTTATTCTGCGTGCAACGATTCATCGACGAGAAACGACCTTAGAAGGATCTGGAAAGTGGCGAAACATCTCAAGTGGCGTAAGATTCGCCGATTCTCTCCGGAAAGGTGAATCTCTCCGCAGACCGGAACACGAAAATGGAAGAAGTGAAAGGATACGCCGGAGTCACCTCGAGTGCAGAGTCTCGCGCGAATATTCCCTCCCCCCCTGCGATCCTGCGTCGCGTCCTCGTCGATCTTCTCTCCCTCGTGTTCCCTTTTCCACCGGCTCTTTCTTTCGCGTCTATCTCGCCACTTTCTATTTCGTTCCCTGGCAACAGCCGGCCATTAAGGCGGCCAGCTCAGGTGCATAAATCAGCTCGTTAATTAACCTCCAGAAACGGGCGTAATCATGGTTGCGCGATGATCTTGAGCGATCCTCCGGATCGCACTGTAGCTAAATTGTCAGACTTTTCAGAATTGAAAAGTTTCGCGAATTCTTTTCCAGAAATTTGCATGCACGCTCGATCGCGGAAGTAGTTAATGAAGATTGATGGACGATCAATGAGAGATTATATTATACGGAATATATAGAAATATTAATATATTAACCTCTTGCGCTGGAATGACGTGCCGCGCACGTCGAGGATTTTTTGTCTCAACTTGCAACATTTTCTCAGTTTTAAGTATGTTTAAATGTAACCCAGGCGAAACAAATGATAAGTTTATTATCTTCTTAATAATTTCTAGCCAGTGATATCATACCGACGAGTTCAAAAGAAAAAGAAAGCGACGAATTACTGTATACGGTTCGGTCACTCGTTATGGTCCGCGAACCAGTTGCTAGCGCAAGGGGTTAATAGAATATATAAAATTTTTTATATACATATTATAATATATTAACATTAATAGAATATAATGATAAGAAAATAAAAAGATGCAATGATAACGAGAAATGAATGATTAGAACGAGGGTTAGCGTTTATTTCGATATCTTCTTAATAATATCCGGTACTTGTGAGTTTTTGAAGATTCCTTACTCAATCATTTTTCAGACTTGGAAGAGTCATTGATAAATCACGGCAGAAAAATTGATAGGAATTTCACGGGACGTAGGAACATTTTTGATAGCGAAAACTATTTTTATATTTGGATTTTTATATCGTCTTTGCGTTTGGTTTTGATCGTGTATCATCTTTCTACTGTGGTGATTAAGTGTAATTACTTTGATCTTATAGATAGTGTAGAACGATCTACTATAAGTTTGACGTCAAAGAAAATGATTTAATCAAGAAATTTCGACATCTTCATTACGCCGTGCAGTAATTTCCTGCGAAAAATATTATCGTAGTTGCACAATATTTGTCGTTTTTCAAAATCGCTCTCGCAAAAGCAAGAGAAATGAAAGAAAAAAAAAGAGCGTTTCTCGCCATCTGCCCGTGTAAAAACCAGTTTGCAATTCGCAACAGAACTTGATCGTTCGATCGTCGATCGAATCGAAGCGAAATTCTCCGGTGAAATCCAAGCTGCGAGAGTCTTTGAACTGGCGAACAAGTGAGACATCGTTCGGTGATCACTTTCTTTCTCACGAGAGGAATAGTTTTACGATTAGAAGCAGAGGCATGTTCGATCGTACGCTACTGTTCTCTCTGTTCATTTTGCCGCGACTTTTTTTGAATCGATCAATCCCCTGGGAATGTCAATGTCGAGATTCCTAATTTGTCGAGTATCTGTCGATGATCGTGTGTAATTTAGTTACCACACTGTCGTCTATCGATCGAAACCGGATTGGTTTGTTTTTTGTTTGGCCGTGAAACGACATTCTAACCGTGTAGAGTTGCTACGGCATTTATGCGACTGTTAAACGTTTCGATAGTCGAAGAAAGCACAAAGTCATTCGTAGTGATATTAAGTGGTTAATTAATATTAATAATATTAATATAATAACATAATATATAATATTAATAATATAATTAATTAGTAATTTTAATTTTATTCTTAATTTTAGATCGAAAAATGACTTTGGCAGAATAATGGAAAAAATTTTTCTTCGCTCAATTTAATTCTTCGAAAACTGAATTTTTATTTCATTCTTTAAACAAGCTTCCATTATTGATAAAATAGTCTTCATGACTGGCACTTGTTACTGAAGAAAGGATCGGAACAGTCGTATTTCAAATTATACCGTTACGTGATATAATTTTAAAATTCGTTTAGAATTCACTTTCACAAATAGAGCTCTTAGCATTGAGTATCACTGTTTCCAGCAAATCGAACACGTGTCCACGTTACATAAAGTAATCGATCAATTCGATCGGAGAATAGTCGATCGAATTGATCGATTATTGTAGGTTACAGCATCGAGCAAATAGTAACATAGAGAGGATAAAAGTGATAGTCAGAGTGACGGGCGATTTTTTTAACGAGATCAAACTGGTTTTCGTAGCTGTCGAAATATTTGCCTGTCGGATGTCATCGAGGACTTCTAACTAGAGCAATTACTCGTGATAATTGCATCTGTACTTATGCAACGTTCCTTTCCTAACTAACGCGGGACATCGAACTTCGTACTGTCCATTTTTAAATTCTAATAGAAATTGTAAAAAAAAACCGAGCGACTCTTGAATATATTTCATTTTAACATCGACATTGGTACTTTCTCTTCGTAAAATTAGTATCAACCATCCCGCGATCAAACAGATCATTCAGAACATCTGCGAATCTCGCAAGGAAGCGGAATTTTCTCACAGTTCGCTATCTTTGCCATCTGTCTTTCTTCGGTTTTGCAAAATTCTCCCATTAGCGAACGAATAAATTTCTCACTGACTAAGCGCATCCATGAATAATAAACATATCAAAAGTGAACAGTCTATTCACGTTGCAATTCGACGATAAATTTAAATTTTTATACATGTATCGGCTTTAAAGGCGATGAATCTTTTCTTTCTGAGAGTTGAATTTATTAAAGTCAAAAAGAGGTTACTGGTTTCATTTCATTGCGTGTTACGAACGAAGAAATTGCAGATAAAAGAGATGGAAAGCAAAATTGTCTGTTGATGGAGAAAGACAGTGGATACAACATTGCTAAGTTTCACAAGAGAATTCGCTTATTTCCTCGCTTTTCTCTCTAGGATGTATCTCTTTCTCTCTCTCTCTCTCTCATATCCTCTTTCTCATGAGATATCGAAACAGGTACCTCAATGTTTCACAGGAGATATCATCTATAGTCGATGCACACGCAGAGTCTCATAAAAAAGTAGACATTTTCCGCTTCACTTTCAAAAGGCGACGATGCTCGATGTCGTCCTCTTTCATGAATCTACTTTCCTCGAAGGTCGTTGCATAAATTAGCGGACAGAATTTTTGCGTTTAGTTAAGCTTTCCCCAGTTTCTACTACAAAATGGATCGAGGAGAACGCGACTCAGAATCGAATAAATTGTCATTCACGTGCTATACAATCTTGAGCGTATGCACAACGAACTGAGGTACTGTATGAATCATGCCATGTTTGTTAGTACGATTACTAACTTTAACGTATGTGTAAATTTAGTAGTGAGATGATTTAAATCGAAATTTTTGGATTCTTTGCAGATTCGAATTGCTTCGAACATGAATGGACATTTGAAACTTTTGGTTTTAATTTCAAGTTTAGCAATAGGTAAACAAAATTTTTCAATATTATTTAATAGTCTTTGAAAAATCTTGATGAAACTTGCACCTCTAATTTCCGAATCTTAATTTTTATCTAATTTTTTCAATTAATTTAACTTGTATTAATTTAATTTCAATTAAATTACAGTTTAACTTTTTATCACTGAAAATGAGTTTAGCGGAGGTAACCCAGAAAATCGGGCCTCTTCAGGTGCAACGCCAATGCAACGAAAATTAGCGATTGGTTGATTTGGGTCACTTGATTCGTGAGGGGGCGTGGCATAGACCTCGAGTAGAAGTGGCGTTTTCTGGTACTGAGCGATCGTGCCTGTAATTTGTTTTCTATCGATTCGAATGTTTGCATATCGATAAAATTTTATGACAAAAAAGTCGTCTTTATTTCTTAGTCAGAAGAGTTATTTCTGGGCCTTTCAGCGAGACGAATCGTACTGGGGTACAAGTCGTGCAGTTTTTATTTTATATCGTTCAATCTTTCAATAACCACTCTATATTATACAGTACGGGGGGAAAGGAATTAAATATCCCTAGGAAGGAAAGAATAAAAAACAGCGATGTGACTTTCTGATCGTGGAACTGGACTACGCTCGTAGAAAATGAAAAGTCACCGTGAATTAAGAGATTTACAACGTTTGTTATGCTCCGTGGGAAATCAGCGCCAACCATCGACATGCCTTCTCGCATTCAATTAGAATACACGTGTGTTCTTTCCCTCATTGTTGTCGTCGATATCGAAGAAGTAGGTCAAACACGGACATTCAATTCTTCGAAAGTTGTTGATATCGGAATTTCTTGATAACAATTACTTTTATATTTCTCACTGATTCTTAACACTCGACTCGAATCATTTCACTAAAAAAAAAGAAAGGAACCACTTTCGATATCATATTTTTATTGAAATATCAACGCATCAACTAGAGATTAATTTTCACTTCACTGAATAAAACAAACCTTTCACCGTCGATTTCAAATACATTGAGCATTTCAATTTCTAGAAATTCCATCGGCTACACACACCACTTGATAATTGGCTTGAACACACGCCAATTTCTCGTACGCGTATTTCAACGCGGTGTCAATTATCATTCGAAATATATGACTGATAATTTAAAGACAATGGAAATTTTGTAAATACTCAACCCGTGAAAATTCAATTCCTTCCGCAGATAATTCATCATTTGAATCATTATTTTGCAATGCAAGTCGATAGTGATGGAAACTCTAATTCACTGTGACAGTCATAATCTTCGTCATCGCTTTCCAGTCCAATTCTGGTAGTAAAAATTTTAAGACAATGAAAATTAAACGTAACGAATTTTTTTTCCCTGAAAATTCAACTCCATATAATTTATCACAAGATTTTTAATTGAATTTCGATTTATCACCATTTTTCAAGTCAACCCGATTACAACGAAAGCTCAAAGACAATACTAAATCTATAATCTCTAGAAATTCGATTTCATCCAATTAACAATTTTAGTCACCATCACACAAGGTTGTTTCTCTGTTTCCTAAATTCAATTTGATGACAAAGCAAATTCCAAGACAATGAAAATTGAATGTAACAAACTCCTAAATAAACTCTCTCAAAGTTCAATTCCATACAATTCGATTACGACGAAAGCTCAAAACCCAATTCGCCTAATTTTCGTCCTACTTCCTAAATTCAATTCGACAGCAAAGGAAATTCCAAGACAATGAAAACTGAATGTAATAAACTCCTGTTTTCTCAGAATTCAATTCTACGATTAATTTATCACAATATTTCCAATTTATCCATTTTCCAGTTCAACCCGATCGCGACGAAGGCTCAATGTGGTAACCTGCAAAAATTCGATTTCACCGGGTTCACAATTACAGTCACTACCACAGAGAAAATTATTCCTCCGTTCCCTGTCTGCAGTACGTTAGCTCTCAGAAACTCGACCACCGGCGATCTGCCGGTCACCGCAGAGGGCAAACAACGCCGAAAACCGCCGGGAGCGCGAATTTCTCTGATGTCTCTGGGTCACGGACGTTTCTGCACGCACACAGACAGGTGAACAAACGGTCGGTCGGCTCCGACACCGCGTGGGCTCGCATGCAGGAGAGCACGAACACGGAGCACCTTCGATTCAAGTCTCCTCCGCTGGTTGGGCATACCGATCTTCATCGTCTCCCCACCTTGGCCAGCTCTTCCGGTACTTCATCCGACTTCGCTATATGTATATATAGCCAGGATCCTTGCTGGATATATATAACAGTATGTTCCTGGCTATCGAATCGTGCTGATCGAGAAAGAAACAGAGAGGAACAACACCTGGACCCACCATGCAGTTTAGAGTCAGTGTAAGAACCAAGGAGATTCGTGCCCGACGAGACAACTGACATGGAACTGTGACGGATGGACTCGAGACGCGATCGTGATACCGTTTAGAGAGTTTCCGATGTCGTTGAAGTTATATCTGTGATGTATTTTGGATTTGGGGGGGGTGGTTGGATGGATGACGGAGTGGTGAAGTGCGTTTACTCTTCGTGGTGTCAGGGTAGTTTAGTAGAATCGGGTTATTTTGACATGACGTTTATGTTTCGTGACAGACCATAATTATGTAAAAAGAGGGAGATGGTTTGCTGTTTGGGGAATGATTTATTTCGTTATGTCGATAATTTTTAGACAATTCGAACAGATGTTGAAAATATCGTAACGATAGAGAAGGTTCATTCTTGAATATTTTTGTAATGTTCTTATCATTTGTGTGTTCAATATTCTTCGGTTCTTTTGAATATTTGTTAATCAAAGACTTTTGAGGTTGTGAATTATAACTAATTTCGTGATACATAAAATTGTAGTTTCGCATTCCCCTCGTAGGCTTCTTAAACCTATTATTACTCGAAACTTTCGACTAATCCCGATGTTAAATTATACACGTGCCGTCGTCGCGTAATCTTCTGCGATATAATCACAGTATATAATTCTGCGGCAAAAGAAAAGAAAAAGCAAATATACCTAAAAATTTCTTCCATTTGCAGGTGAGGTTTTTCATCTTCGCGGCGACGTTCACCGTCGCGCTGGCCACGTTCGGCAAAGAACAGTAAGTACACATTAGCCAGACCACACTTGACAGTGAACGACATTAAAATCCCATTGTCGTGACAACGACAATGAGTCTAATACTCGCGCCGAAACCGTGCAATTTTCCAGCGTGCACATCAGAATCCACGTACCGGAGATAATTCAGCACGACGAGAAGAAGGTTATTAAGTACGAAGAAGATCACGGTGGACATGATCATGGAGGAGGAGGAGGAGGAGGTGGGGGTGGCGATCACACTGTAATAATCACTTCGCCTGGAGGGGGCCACGGGGGAGATTTGGGGGTGGTTTTGGAGGAGGACATGGGGGTTTCGGTGGAGGTCACGGAGGTCACGGAGGAGGTGGCTTCTCTAGCTTCGGAGGAGGTGGAGGTGGTCACGGAGGTGGCGGAGGATTTGGAGGTAAAAATTTCAATTGAACACTTTAACCAACAAAGAAAGTGACACTGCTAAAAAAGCGTAATATTCGAGTTAATACTATGAAAACGTTGGAAGGGAGGCAATCCTTCGTCAATTAAAATCTTATTCATTGCTCTCTCTCATTCATATAATCTCTAATTCTATATAATATGTAAGGTATATTCTATGTAAATATTTCTTGTGATATTTTCTCTCGCTATCACTGTGAACAATACCTATAAAATAAGAAGTGTATCACTTTGAATTGCATTGTTTCGTTAATTAACAATGTAATATCTAATTTAATTCAAAATTCTCGTTTCTCGTTTCTCTTGAAATTTATTTATATGTATCAATACCGATGTTTCAAAGATTGAAATTTAAATTTTTAATTGTAAAATAATATAAATATCTATCACCTAGTCTTCTAACAGACGCATAGTTTTATATCTGAATGATTCATCTTTAAACTTGGTTTCGACTGTCTGTTCTTTATTGCAGTAGTTCACAGAGTTGTAAATATTAAAACTTCCTTTCCAAAAGGAATAACAATGTGAACCGATGAATAACACCATTTCCTTGTTACTCACGAATTAGAATTTCAACTAAAGAGGATCAAGAGTTTTTGAGAAACAAACATTGTTTGTCCACCATCTTAGATCAAAATTCACAATGTGCAACGCAATCTAACATCATCTAATCCCAATGGATCAGAAATGACTGTTTCTGCAGCTTGCCAGACTTATGCAACATTAATATAACCGAAGAATATTTTCCTCAAGAATATCAGGAGATATCAAAGAGAGACTGTATATTTCCAAAAGATCTAGTACTTGTAAAAATCTTAAAAACGCCTATCATTGAGAAGTCAGAATCGTTGCATTGAAATAAAACATCTTCCCACGTTCTCTTTAACCAACAGCGATATATCTGGCTGATTTGCAGAGAATGCGTTCTCTGTTCCTTTCCTCGTGCTCCTTCGTCACTGCAGAACTCGTTTCGCGAGTTTTCACTTCCGGCTCATTTCGGACTCGAGAATTCGTCTCGTATTCATATACACGCGCAGCATCACGAATCCTCGTTTATCCATCATGTACATATTTCTCTGAACTTTGCGATTCACTTTGCAAGATTGAACGTTGACCCTGATCCTCATAGAAGTTCCATTTAGCTCATCTTTTTTTCGTGCAATTTCGTTTTAGGAAATATTACTACTACAGGAAAACTTACATATCTTTTCTTTGGTTTTCTAAAGGTCAAGGATAAAAAAATAATGTTAACCAAAGCTTGTTGACTGTCACTATCACAGACGAGTAAAGGAAAGTAAAAATATATTTTTACTTTCTATAGATAACACAAATATATGCACAAATATATTATGATATCACATGTATATTAGGATAACACAAATATATTAGGTTATCACAAATATTAGGATAACACAAATATATTAGGTTAACATAAATATATTAGGATAATGTACAACATAAATATACAACACAAATATTAGGACAACACAAATATATTAGAATAACACAAATATATCCTATAAATAACACGAAACGTTGTAATTCAATCGCAAATCAATAAAGGCTCATGCACGTGAATTATTTCCAAATAAACAGATTAAAACTATGTTTGCAGGTGACCACGCAAACATCATAATATCTAGTCCAGGCGGTGGCCACGGCGGTGGAGGCTACGGAGGCGGTGGTGGTGGATTCGATGACCATCACGGTGGCGGAGGATTCGGAGGCGGTGGAGGCTACGGAGGCGGTGGTGGAGGATTCGATGACCATCACGGTGGCGGAGGATTCGGAGGCGGTGGAGGCTACGGAGGCGGTGGTGGAGGATTCGATGACCATCACGGTGGCGGAGGATTCGGAGGCGGTGGAGGCTACGGAGGCGGTGGTGGCGGATTCGATGACCATCACGGTGGCGGAGGATTCGGAGGTGGTGGAGGCTACGGAGGCGGTGGCGGAGGATTCGGAGGTGGTGGAGGCGGTGGATTCGATGCACACCATGGCGGTGGTGGTTTTGGAGGCGGCGGTGGATTCGATGATCATCACGGTGGCGGAGGAGGAGGAGGAGGAGGAGGAGGAGGTGGATACGGAGGTGGTGGCGGTGGATTCGATTCACACCATGGTGGAGGAGGTTTCGGAGGAGGCGGTGGATATGGAAGTAGCGGAGGAGGATTTGATGATCACCACGGCGGAGGAGGAGGAGGGTTTGGAGGTGGTGGATTCGGTGGTGGTCACGGTGGTGGCTATGGTGGTGGCGGTGGAGGTGGATTCCACGTCTCTAGCTTTGGAAGCAGGTATTAAAATAATACTATTATTTGCTTGCGAATTTTTCTTAAATTTATTCAATAGAAAAATATATCTTTTAATAGCTCGAAGTAAATTATACCATAGAACCAGTCATATTTAATAGATAAATAGAACCATGTATAATAATCATTGCGAGCTATGTATTTTCTTCAATGGCAACTTACCAATTCATAAATGACTTTCGTGAAATATCCTTCCTACGTAGTAACACCCGTCCATCGAAAACGAACAATTTAACGCAACAAATATAACGTATTCTTATAATAGAGGAATAAAATCGTCAATAACAATAATTAATTTCTTAATTCAGTGGCTATAACGTATTCTTATAATAGAGGAATAAAATCGTCAATAACAATAAATAATTTCTTATTTCAGTGGCCACGGCGGAGGCGGTGGTGGATACAGTTCCGGAGGTGGTTACGACTCGTACTCGAGCGGTGGTGGCGGTGGCGGCGGTCACGGCGGCGGTCACGGCGGCGGCGGTTTCTCGGGTTACCATAAGAAAAAATAAAAACGAACCGATATCGCGTTTCCGATCGGTCGACGTTGACCGACTTTCGAGATCGTGGCGAACGGTTATTCCGCGTGCCGCGTTCCCTCGTCACGCGATCGTTAAACTCGTCACGTGTATCTCGATCGCGATCCATCCGAGTGTAACACACGACACTGCCGGTACACACGCCACGGAACACCTGTGATCGATTCTGAACGATCGTTTATTCGATTTCTCCCGATTCTCCCCGAGAGTATTTCCCAGGCGATCATTTGTCATTTCCACTTTCGTTTTTAAACGAGCTCGTCATCCGTTTCGCCGTTGAACGGAGCAGAGAAAATGGAAAGTTTAGAAATTCAATCGATCGGGATTAGTATCGTCATAACGTTCCCAGCGTCGATTTAGCATGTTAAGCGAATCTGTCTGATACGCCGTGTCCAAGAAGAATCGTTGGTAATCGTTGGATTCGTAGTAGCGCAATTTGCCGAGGAATTTAGAAACAATGAAGGACAGTTCGTTCGAATGTTATCGATCGTACAATTTCGTGCAAATTCTGCGCGACGTTTTAGTTTACTTTTTAACGTCTACTCGCGTGCGTTTCGCAACCACGACGCATCTACCTGATTGTTTTATTCGTTGCAGTTACTGTATATATCATAAATACCGTTGTGTAAATACTCCTCTTTCTACTGTTACTTTTAATAAATTGTTTTGTATTTGCGTTTTGTAAGTTGTGATTTGTTTCTCATGTTCCTTGAACACAAAAGTGAGATTGTTGAATCACTTTTCGCTCTTGTAAGATGATCACTAGGAACGTCGTGAACGGTTTGTCACGACTTCAACGTTTATGTACAATTTATCTACTGCGTTGCAATCAACAGATCATAAATTAGACAATAATCCGAATTCTGTCGATGAAATTATGTAATTATTGTATCTAGCTTCCCATAGTCTCTTATAGAGAGCTAGATACAACATCTTTAGTATCCTTTTTATGAATTCGTCGCATAATGGATCTTTCAGGCTACCAAAAATTCTGAAAAATTCGATATCAACTTACCTATATCTTCAAGTTATTAGCTAATAAGTGTGTAAATTAATTAAATAATGTAATCTCTTAACGACACGCCTGAATCAAGTGATTTAAGATTCGTTGAAAATGCTACCAAAGTCTGATAAATGCCTGAGAGTCGCAAATCGATGAAACAGCCATGACGTTCCCACGATTTCGAACCAACGCGATCGTTAATTGTCGCAGGAAGTAATTAACCAGGCAAATTAATCGACCAAACATCGAGTGCTAGTGCTCGGTGTTTGCGAATTTGTTCCACATAATGGAATGATTTTCCTCGGGCGATAAGTCGTCGGCGAATGCAAAGGATTAGCTCGAAATGGAAAGTAAGCAGAAAGTGAAAGAGAGTAAATGTTACGGCGTACAGAGGAGGACGATTTCTCTCGCACGGTTGTTCGCGTTCGTGTGGCAAGTGACACGGATGATTGCCCTTGATCCGCGACGGTCTCTGCCGAGAGTTCTTCTCGTTTTGCAATTCGAGATCAATGATCTCGTTTAGACAATTCGGGCAATTAATATGGCGTGAGGTAATATATATCTGTATAAGCTGGTAATACTAATTTTGTAAGAAACAAAGTTGGGAAATTTAATTGGGAATTTTAGAAATTCCAATTCGAAGGAATGTAAATTTGAAATAAAATTTTTTTCTTTTTTTTATAACCAAATTTTAATCCTCGATTGAGTAAAGTAAAGTTTTGCTGATTGAAATCCACTTTGGTGAATCAGAAAAAAATCACCAGTAGATTCCTACTGATGACGAATTCGTGCTTTTGCTTTGCTCGGAAAAAGGAGATGAAAAAATTCCCGGAGCACTTAATATTCTGCAAAGTCTCAAGATACTTTGAAACGTGCGAAATGGCAAGCGATAAAACTTGTTGAATATTGTTATGGCGTAAAACAGGATATTCCCGTTTATTAAAGAGGGATCGTTCGCATAACAATACCGTGAAAGTCGACAGATGTCGGGAATCACAGAGTATCTCTTTGCTGGAAGAAAATGAAGAACCTTACCTTAAATAGATTAATTCCATATGAAATGAAATTAACTTTCTACTCTGGGATCTTGCAAAAATACGTACTCGACGTTCTTCGCTTTCCGACGCAGTCATTAATTACGTTTACATACTACCAAAGGAACAATGTGCGATTAATTCAAGCAGTTCGTTCAAATTTCCATCTAATATTCCAGAAGATTCTGCGTAATTCATACGAGAGACACGCTGTTTTCACAAGCGTCAGTGAAACAGTTTTTCGGAATCGATGAAACGTCATCAAGTATTATAATATAGAATATTTTACTATCGAGTATTATAATATAGAAAATGTAGTATCGTCGTATATCCTGATGGACACAAAAACTGGGGAATTGTCAGAGAAAAGCGCAATGTTACAATTTTCAATTCTCTATTAAGTCAATTTCTGTTTAACGCGGTAAAAGTATTAAAACAGTAACGTTGTGAAAGAAGTACGATTTTGAGGAATCCGGCTAAAAGGAAAGAAAAAAGGTATAATTATCCGTACTTTCTTCGTACCATCGGCGTAGAACAATCGATCTCGATCACGTCGAACGTTTTTAGAAATTCCTTTCCATCGTCGACCGATCCAAATCGATAAAATCTCTAACAAACGTCTCACAGAAATGATCGGAAAGCGCCGATTGCGCGTTTAAGATGAGGATTATGGTTGTAAACGGCAATGTGATATTACCCTGATCGCGGTAACGGAAGACAGAGAAAGTGAGCGGGAGAAAAATCGAACGTTTTCAAAGGGTCATTTCACCGTCCCATCTTTTTTCCTTTCCTTTTCCATCGTGAAAATCGTAGCAGCAAGCCAAATATAGCCGAACGAGATTGATTGCAACTTTCTATCAGTTCGATCGAACGTTGAACATTCAATCAATGAACGTAAATGACTCATTGAGAAAGAAATGGTAGGTAGTTTCGAGATGTTCGATTATGCGAAACGTTTCCTGGTGAAATGGGTGTCTTTAACCTCGTGAATTAGGGTAATGTCGGTAGTAAAGTATTTAGAGAGTAGTAGCTCGCTCGCTAAGTTGTTAGGATAGGCAACGCAATTGATTACAATAGAAATTATGGTAACAAGAGACATTGTAAAATGGCTAGTTAGCAAACACGATTATGTAAACTACGTTGCAACTCGCGAAGCTCTCTTCGTGCTGAAGAGATAAATACATCTCTCCCTCTCTCTCTCACTCTCTCCAAGATGTCTCGTATTTAATACAATTCCACAACATTTTTAGTGGTTTATGAAGCAGTATTATTAATATCACGTGAAAGAACACTTTGGAGTTAAAATTATCCTTTGAAATTCTACGTTTTTTAAGAAAATTTTCTTTAACATAATCTTCTTCGAGAGATTCACAAAGCTTCTTTCTTCCTCAATAAATAACGACTCTATTAAATAAATTACATCTGAATTATATCGCTGGTTCTTTTTTTTTTTCTTTCCTGAAACATCTCAAAGATTACGAAATCTCTTTTCCAAAAAAGCAAAACTGGATTCTGCTTGTCGCTCGCACGTGAGGCAATCCCTTTCACGCGAGGGACAAGCCAGTGTCTACGACAATGATAGAAGGGGCACGTGAAATTTCACGTAATCTCAGGTGAGAGTAAGCACAGGGTTGGGTGGGGTGCACGCAGGAACTATTTCGCTCATTCCTGTACCGTTCACTGATTATGCTTCCGTTTATAAGGCTTGACAGGATCCCGACTTTTAGTCCCTGAAACGCAGTAGCCTCGGAACACACACGGACCTCATCGTCTCGAAGCAGAAAATGGCGAAACTCCGAGCGCAAGTGGGTGTTAATCGCCTTCGTTAATCCTTTCGTGTGACCTTGCATCACTTTGGGGGAAAAATCGCGTGTTTCCTAAAGATACTCCGTACGAGAGTGGATTCCAAATATTCGTAGTCCTTCGAAAGTGTCGTGTTTTCTTTTAGTCTTCTAACCTTTTGGCTACGGCAGACTTTGAGACGTACCAGCCGTACCATACGGTAGGAATTCTGTCGCGAGACTTACACCAAGAACGACGAAACTTTTCGTTAGGCGTGCATTTCTGAGAAAGTATATCAAAATAATTAAAACATTATTCCACCAAAATTCGTATTCTGCACTGAATTGTTAGTACACATACTAAAAATTTAATATTAACATTATGCTCGTGTCAGCAGATCATGGTCATCACACGAACAATTTTTTGAAGCAGCTTTAGGCGCCTACAGTATCACAAACCCAAATTTTTCAAGTGCCCTTAGACGCCCACAGTAGTCAAAGGGTTAAGGAATTATTTAACGAATGTTTGGCGAATATGACGAGTTTATCAATGGCAAAGAAAGATAATTGTTTTCTATTTTATTGCGAAAGATTATATTTATATCAATGTCGGCTTAATTTCAGTCTGTTTTTTGATGATGTCGTTAAGAAAAATGGCAATTGAAAACAATGAAAGACGTGCCTCGGCGATTTGATAATTTCACCTGACGAAACTTTTCGATTTCTGAAATATTCTGCGCAGAACCTTCCACATAAAATCTATTTGCATCGTCATCCTTATTTCTTAAGTAATAATATATTATTATATTTATTTTCCAGGCTTTGCTTCTTGTCCTCGTCGTTTCAATCGTCCTGGTAGCTTCGGCGCCCACCCCCGATGGCGGCCATCACGAACAGTAATTATGTACCATAATCGATAAAATTACAATTGCATCGTGTTTTATAACGTTTCGTTTTCTGCAGCACGCATTTCATTATTCACGTGCCAGAATTGATTCACAAACACCATCACACGCATGTGAAGAAGATTCACATAAAACACGAAGAAGAAGATGACGGTGGTCACCAGCACATAGAGGAATGGTGAAGCTTGCGTCATGTTCCTCGGTTGTGCGATATTTTTATATCGTATAATACTTCTTAACGTTAATTGGTTGTTACTGTATTATAATTGTTGATTGTTGTTGCAAACTTGTGTTAATAAAATACTTGGCAAAGCTTTTGTAGTAAAATTTTGCCACGTTCTCCTTTGCCAATCGAGATTTCGTAAAGAAACAATATCTTAGATGTTCAAAAAAAATGTGCATATTTCTCAAACACGTGTATTGTATAAAAAATAAGATAACATAATAGTATGTACAAGTATCATTGATCTAAATACACGTATGTGCATACCAAGTGATGTTAGTTCTATATTACAGACTTAAATGACTAAAGATGCAGGCGGTTCAAGTTATATTTTGTACTAGTCCCTTCTTGTATCTTCCGGCGTGTATACCTCCGAGAACGATTTGATTGAGCAAAAAGGTAGAGTTTCACGAAATTCTACGAGTAACCTGAATGCCTTCATTTGGGGATATAACCTGCAACAGATCGACAAGAAACGTTCTTCCGTTCTTCCACATTCTGCGTGAGGAATTTTCCTACTCCACTCTAATTTAATCCTAGTCTTTTCAAATTCAAATATTTTGCCACTTAAAAAATCGTTCCATCTCCTCCGCTCAGTTTTAAATCGTTACAACGATTGTAGTGACTGAAAACTATAATGGCGCAAGTCTGTTCGTCTCTATGCTTCATATAAATAAAAGAGTGACTAAATTCAAATTTTTTAAATCTAACTATTTAGCTATAATTTTCAGCCTATTATTTATGTTTCTCTAGATAAATTATATTGTCGAAGCTATTTTTCTGTTTTTTGGCTTGTTACAACAAAGTTTATGAAAAAATATTTAAATATCCATTAGTTGGTAATCCAATCAAAATTACGAGCATTTGAATCTCATTAACGCAAAGGAAAGATTTTTCTTGTAATTACCTAAATGATAACAAGTCGAAGAGCGAAGCGCCCTCGTTACCACCACTCCTTCTCTTCGTGTATCTTGATAGGTACAGGAACCTTCTCGACAATCGGAACAGGTACGTGAACTTTTTCGATGTGATGGACTGGCACTGGAACTGGCACCTTTTCCACGTGATGAATGGGAATTGGAACAGGAACTGGCACCTTCTCTACGTGATGCACCGGCACCTTCTTCACATGATGATGATGGACCGTATGCACGTGATAAGGCACGTGGATGCGGACGTGTTTATGCGAACTGAAATTACACAATTGATTTTCTTTCGAAGTGTCATTTTATTGAAAATTTATTCGTTCCTGACAGAAGGACATTATCCCATCTACTATAATTTTTCTCTTTAATCTGATGCCTGAAATAGTTGTAGTAATAATATTAAAAAAATACGCAATATGCGTAGTACAAAAAAAGAAAACATAATTTCTATGTCATAGTACTTTTTTGGGAAGAAAATTTCTGAAGAAAAAAATTTGGAAAAAATAGGTTCGATATATAAATTTTAGTTTTCACTTTTTGGAGACAATGTTAGGTGAGAATAGTCACACGAAACGTTGAAATCAGAGGATTTTCAACTTACCTATGGCCTGGTACTGGCGAAGACAAGCCCACGGCCAATATTCCGAACACGATTAGCTGCAACACGAATGTGAATTTGTGATTCGTCGATAAGGCGAGAAGTGCATCGAAGCATCGCGTCATTTATATGCGCGGAGTTACTTTTTTTTTCTCTTCTTTTATTTTCGAAGTTTCACTACTCGTCCTACTACGAATGTTTCGCGCAATCACGCCTTGACAGGGTGAAAGTGCCTGCAATACTAATTTTGATTAAACAATCATCGAAAGGAACTTGCCAATTACAATCATTCATAGAAGAAAAAAAAAAAAAAAAAAAAAAAAAAAATATTAAAAAAAAAAAAAAAAAATCATCAAAAATTTTGTCCTTCGTTCGAAACGAAACTACAAACAAAATCACCAAGAGATAATTCACAAGATAATTACTCCCAAAAACGATTCACTGAGAGTTTTCATACAATTCTAAAATTCATTTTCTCGGGATTATAGCACATCGGCCGAGCCCACAGTAGTCGTCGATTCACAAGGGTGAATAGGCCCCAATCACAAAGCATAGCCGAAGGATCTACTCACAACGATGATCTGGGACCGCATCCTGCTTGTTATCTCTCTTCTCTTCTGAATCGGTTACAATCTTTCGCTCGACTCGACTCGACTCGACTCGACACGATCGAAGAAACGAAAAAGAAACGACAGAAGGGAACAGAATCGAAATGAAACGAATTAAAGCTCGATGGTCGACGTCGATCACCACGCGAGACCAATGTTTTACCGATGTCGATACGTTTCTGGCTTTGAACGGCCGGGGATATGTGCTTATAAAGGACGAACCGAAGTGGCCAAAACCACCCGGTGAAAAGATCACAGGGTGGGAGAGCCAAAGTCGCTCGGCTTTACGGTTACGTAAAAGCTAGGAAACAGCCGGCTCTCTGGTTACGTCCGTTCCGAGCATTCCCTCAAGCCTGCGTAACACACTGCGTACGCCACGTGTCCGGCTACACTCGATACAATCTACTCAGTTCAGAAATGTTTAGAAGGGTTTAGAAGTGAAACGCCCCGCCAGTAATTACGATATTAATTCGCTCGAGGAGCCAGACAGTTTCATCGTTACGTAGACGCAGATTGTGGAAAATGGTCGCAAGTGTCCGCGTTTTCTCAATTATCGGTGAAAAGTAGCTTTTCCTGAATTTTTACGAATCTCCTGTGAACGCGTGTGCGATGGTTAAGTTCGTTGGAAGACAGTTCGACGGTCCTTGAAAGCGGAGGGATGAACTTTAAGTGTTTTGTTGAGACTTGGTGACAGTGAGCGGAAAAATTTGTGAATTTTAGCTCATCAGAGATGAAAGAAGAGAGAAGATGGTACGTGTTTGAATAATGAATAGCGTGCATTTAAATTTAAATTATTCTAACGAAGGAAACTTTTCTAATGAAGAAAAAGAGATGGATGTAGATGCATCCGGTGCCAAGATTCGCAGAAAAGAATGCTTAATGTTGAAGATAAGCGTTTATTGCATAAACGTTGCCTGTGAATTGCGCTTTTAAATGGGAGAAAAATTTATGTCGAAGAGTCGGTTTCGGCACATATATCGTTCGTTGCTACGTAACTGGTTGAAAAGACATCGGCGGAATTTTTGTATTACGTGATCGATTTCACTCAAAAGGTTTGCAAAAATTATGTGTTTCGTGCTGTATCTTAATCAGGCATTTATAAACAAATAAATAACAAACATACACTTTCTACTTTTCAAATTACTATCTAATTACTACCTAAATGAAACGAAACACAAACAAAATATCTTTGACCGATTTTCAATCATTGATCGCTATAACAAAATATTAGCACTTTCTACTTCTATCGAGATTAACATATCCACTAATATATTCCCATAATTTTCTAATAAAAGAGAAATTTAATTACGTATAGTCGAAACAGTGTCGAAATATCGTAAAAGGTCCAATTTTAGTCATATAATAATCAGCGTAAAGAAAACGGTATCTAAATATATGCAAGAAACAAGTTTGTTGCTTGGCATATCGCAAATGTAGTTCAACGCCAGTCGACTGGAATTTATTAGGAGTGGAACAAGAAAATTATATTATCGGAAACGTCTAATGGACGATTGTCATCAAACAACACTTGGCGGTTTATTTTGTTTCTCCTACTACAAAGTTGCGAACCTTCTCTCTTCCGGCCGATAATTCGATTTACCTCTTCCCGTTCTCCATAGCGCGTTTAAATGGTCTGCGTCAGATAATTTTTTAGTGTTAATGTTTCTACTCTCCCAACTACAGTTTCCAAAGTACTAGTAAAATAATCAAATTGATGTGTTTCTACTCGCGAATTTTCAATCCATTTTGTCGCGTTAATCGAGCGAGAAAGACAGGAGTGTAAATCAAACGCAACTTCTTACATCTTCTCCGTCGTTTGACTTCACAGATATGCAAACGTTTTATTTAACAGGCGTGCTATTAACACTGTTCATGGAATGTACGAATCTCAAGCGCTAATTTCCATCAAAGTTTTCACAGATACGTTTAGTAATAGCGTATTAGAAGAACAGATTGTCAGTTTGATCAACGATCTATTAACATGATCAACCGCGTGGAAAATCATGATTTTGACAACCATCGTTAGTTACATATTTCTGCTCAGAACTCTTAAAACAACACTTCGATATCTGATATCGATTATAAGCTTTAAATTATATATATTTTTGAGTTTATTGTATACGAAGTGTCGAAAATTTTCCTAAGATTTCTGAGCGAGAATAAACTTAACCGTATCAAACCTCTGTAACTTGCATGTTCAATTATCATCAATCAATTTAGTTACGTGAGAGTAACTCTCGCTTTCGTCGCAAAGAATGCAAAAAAAGGATGACAGAAGGAAAAGATGTAATACCCAAGCTCAGATTCCACCGATATTTCCGGTGAAATACGTCGATGTAATAGAGCTTGCTTTCTAGCCGAGGTGGCCTCGGTTGTTTTACGAAAGGAGTCAGTGTTAAGAGCAAGGTAACGAACAGCAGACCACGGCCCTCGCTAGTAATATCCTTTTTTTTTTCTTCTTTCATGCGTGCACTGTCAGCCCAGTCAGTGTTGCAGGAAGTGGTGCAGTTCGCATACTTAAAATATGGGAGAAAGCGTTTCGTAATCCTCCACTTCATATCTTACGAGCTGGGTGCACTCGGTGATTCGTGGAGCAAGGCGAGAAAAGGACCGATGATCATCGTGATATTAAGGAGGTCCAGAGACACCGAGGTTACGTAAGAATTCTCCTGTACCTGTATTATAAAGTGATCTGAAATGAATCAGATGGTCTGTTACAGCACAAAGGAAAGGGATATATTAAAGGGAAAAATTTACTTACTAGTACAGTAGAAATGTTATTTAATATTTCTTTAATATAAGAAATTCGTGGAATTTATAACTTTTTCTACATTTTCATTCTTGTGATGTATATTGGTATAAATTTGTTTGAGTAATCGGTATTAAACTTACAATTTGGAATAAATGAGCTTCGCCATTACCATAGAAGATTCTTAAATAATGCTGGTGCTCCTAAAATACTGCATTATTTTATAATGGAATTAAAATCTGAAATCGCTCTCAGAAACGAATAGTCTGTACTTAAAGATTACTAAAAGTTGTGGTTGCGGCATTGTGGATTACCAGTAACTTGTATTGCGAAAGGATCTTTCTTTTCTTCACATCGTTACCCAAGATTTATTTGTCGTTTTGAGCCACTGCACGCCTCCACAAAAAGAAGGCCCGTTTGCAAGAGACCTGAGAAATCCTATTTGTTGCATAACAGTGTATTCCAGTTTCGTAGCAATAAACAAAGGTAGGGCATAGAGGCACATCGAGTAACGGTGACGAAAGGAATAGGATTGAAGCATAAAAAGATGGTAGGAAAACAGTAACGAGTATTGCGGCACATTTTGTATTTTCGATGTACCGGTGATCGTTGCTCGTTTACGTAAGGATCTACTTGCAATCATCCCCACCGTGTTCCAAAACGCCACTACCTCTTCTGTCTCGTGAAAGTCACGTCGCCAGGCCGATTTTGAGGGAAATATGCTTCGGTTAGCATGTGACGAGAGAAAATGAGGAACGTGTCCGATGAAAGTCAAACGTTGGAATCGATCCAACGTGTAGCTCGTGGTACGCGACATAATCATAAATGCCTGGTTAATTATTCGATCGATTTATCGAAACCAAGCCTATTAACTTTATCAACTTTGTTACCAGACTTCTTTCTTTTGGTTATTACATATTATATAACCATGGTTCCGGAAGAGAAATCCCGAGTCCGATATTTTATACATTGCAGCTCGATAACATACATCGATCTTCATGTTTCGTAATAGACACTATTTTCCAATAAGCAGCATTGTTACGTGATAAAACAGTAACATGTGGCGTAATTAAATTTTTATATGAGCGACAGTGAGCTTATCAGACAATGATCTTTATTCTTATTGTAATATACTTATGTATGTATATGTACAAATGTAAATGCAATCTGATGGTACGAGCATTATTTTTACTTAGTATGTGTAAGTGGAATTATATACATTAAGTATTCTATTTATAATCTATATTGCTGATCAAGTAGAAAATATTGCATTTGTCACATACATTTTCATCCATTGCTTTCACAGTCGTACACTAAGCACATGGTTTAGTTATTAAAAAAAACAAAGAATCCTTATCAAATATTAGCATCTGATCATTGCTAATGAAGTTTTATTAAGTACAACTGGGATAGATTATTTCTTCTTTTTCATCTGATCATTGCTAATGAAGTTTTATTAAGTACAACTGGGATAGATTTTTTCTTCTTTTTCAGTTTGGTGGTAACTTCAGACTGTGGTTTCTGCCAGTCTAAAGGCTTACGGTGATACATGGGCCATGGGGGAACTGTTATTAAAGCAGCCATCACAGATCCTGCACCGAGGACGTACAGCATTTGTAAAAATTGTTGAATAACGTACCCCCATATTAATCCAACTATCTGTAAAAGAAATCACTTGTAACTTTAAACAAATTCTGTATATCACGATACTTTTAAAAATATTTTACCCCAAAAAATGTTATAATGAGCCTTGATAATTTTTCCGCTCGTTCCTGACCATCATAATCCTGAAAAAAATTAATATTATTTAAAAGAAATAAAAATATCACGTTATATATTTAATCGTATAAAAATAAGAATATCTGATTGATTTTTGACACATGGTAACACATAACCTAATTACGAAGAAGACAAAATACTCAACAAAAACAGTCAGATTAATAGAATAATGAATTAGTTTTAATTAAAGATCAATTTGAAAGCTCACCACATGAGTTTGGATGGATTTAACATATTGTAACAATGAACTCATTGTAAAGAAATATTAGCAAGCCAGTTCTACCACACAACAAACTACAGTTATGAATCTTGACTTGTAAGTTGGCAATTGTTACTGTTCGTGTGATAATTGCTTGTGCGGTTGTTGTTTGACAGCGCCAAGTTTAACAAAGGTGCAAACATTGTAACGGTTATTTGATGTGACATAAGTTTGTGATTAAGTTTATCATATTTTAAATAAAAGAAACATCAATGAAGATAAACATTCACAGCCGTTCATTGTGTGAGTAAAATTGCTGATTGAAACTGCTGAGAAATAATATTAATAATAATGTCGACATTTATAATGTTATAATTTTTTTAATCGAATTTTGTTGTGTAATTTCTTTGGTTTTGATTTATATTTACGGATAAAACGTGCGCAAATGTTACGTGCATTGTACTTTCAATCACTTCCAAGTGCAAATTTCTCCATTAAAATTCAATGAAATCTGATACTGGTATATTACGTCTAGGGAATAAAAATTCAAAAACCGATTATCATATATGCGCGTATCTATATCAATCTTTAAGTTATGTTACTACTTACAAAGGTAACACGTAATTTATCATATGAAATCTCAAATTATACGTTAATTTGAAATTTCGTGTCTTTAAATTCTTTCACGTTGCTTTCCCACCAACGAATATGCATATCGTTAACAGAGGTTGCAATCAGAATTAATATCATAGTTCGTGACAGAGATTGTGCTGCTGATTGGTTGAAATGGAAACTATTAATGAGAATCAGTCAACTTTTTCGTAGCATAGACAATACTGTGTCATCATCGATATTTAGAAAACGCATTTCTAGTCATGCAATGGCGTAGCTATCGATTGTTGTAACAGTTTGAGGGAGAAACCGTGTCACGTGGTACATGTCTGACCGCGCTTTTGCTTGCGCGGAATTTAAAACAAGATTTAAATAAAATTTGAAAGGTGTTACGAGAATATCGCAATCAAACGAGAAAATCAATACACTGAAATTACAAAATGTTTGTTCCGTAATGTGAATACACATTGTTTCATTTTAAACGTTCTCACCTTCGAGAATTGAATATCAAGCAATCGATTTAAACATTTAAACTGTATGATAATCGATCTAGTAAAATCTTTTTATTTCAATTGAGAAAGTTTGACGACTAATATAATCGTAATACAATCGTTAGAAGCAGTAATCCTTATTACAATCTCAATAAATTATACAATCATAAATATATACTTTTCAATAGAAAGTAATATCTGAAACATGTATTTTTCTTTTGGACCAACAAGTATTATTACAATACTTTTGTAACAAAATATTGTTAAGTACAATTACAAGTGGCAACAAATTATTTCTTCTTTTTCTGCTTAACCATAACCTCAGATTGTGGCTTTTGCCAATCCAAAGGTTTACGGCGATACATAGGCCAAGGTGGTACTGTGATCAAAGCTGCTAGTACAAATCCTGCGCCAAGTATATACATTGTTTGTGAAAATTGATGAATAACATATCCCCAGATTAATCCAACCACCTGTAAATGAGAAGTATGTAAGTTATCTTAGAAAGTCAAGTTGAATATCAATATCCCTAGCATACCCCAAATAATGTTATAATGACTCTTGATAACCTTTCTGCCCGCGCTTGACCATCGTAGTCCTGAAAAGACCAATATTTTGATGATTATACAACGTCTTATTGTACGAATTTGTGAGTGCATATAAACATCTGTGTGGTACAATAACATAACCTAACTATAATTGAGTACGCTTTTCAAATGTGGTGACATTATTTTGAAATCAATTTGTAAACTCACCATATGCGTGGGGATAGATTTAATATATTGTATCCAAGAACTCATTTTAAAATAATGACAGTTACTTGCCGGTCTATTTGCATAAACAAGTCTTTGTTTAGACGTGGATTATACGTAAGCTGTGATGTTTTAGCATATGCGCTAAAACGTCCATTTTCACGTGCGCTCTGCTGTGGCGCGAATTACGAGGAATTTAAATAATTTTGGGTATGCTATTTGTAGTATTCTAATTTTAATTTTTGTAAATTTTAGACTAGATATTTAGGAGAAGTTATTATAAATATTCTAGGACTGTGTTTATAAATATTATTTATTTCAACATTTACAATACACAATACTGTTCATTTCAACATTTTATAATACATAAAATATCACTTGTTCTTACAAGAAAACAATACTGTACTTGAAAATATCATTCGGTTCTCACGTCCAATTCTAAGTTTTATTTGGTAAAACTAGCATTTTTTAAAAATAATTTTTAAAAACATAGCGAAGCTGAAATTCTTCACAAATCAAGCAAAATGAAGACATTTAAGCTTCGTGATATCTTTCCTTGAGCAATTTATAATTACTTCAACTGATTTTGATGTACTCGTCATTGACAAATTTACAATTATGGTCTGTTTTCTAAGTTCACATCTACAGTTTCTAAATATCCACAGATTTCCTCGTCAAACAGTGCAATACATTTCTCTAAAAATAACATGGCAGTGAAAACTCTCAATCGAGCGTGTTAATTGAGAAGTTCTTCCCTGGGAACCATGAATGAACCTCGCCACATTCTGTCGCGATTAGTATTGCCAATCAGAGCTTGGCGACAGTTGTGTCTTCGTACGTCGGCGAATTCCACGCTGGCTCGGTGTTGCATCTTGCAAAATGCACGGCATCTGCCACAGTGGGGAACGCGGCAAACAGACTGCCTTTGTATTCCAACAGGTTGCACTTTCTCATCATCTCGTATACAGGTCCTATAATGTGTTCAAATCGTCGTATGTCGCGTCGCGTATCGATCGAAACTCGCTTCCGGTTTGATCACGCGGTTCCGTGTCGCGATTCTACTCACCGGAACACCCAGCAATGTACACTGGTATATCGATTTCAGAATAGTCGTTGATCAGGTTTCCTAAGGTCGTTGCACCCGCCAGATCCACGTGACTCATCGAGCTCAGATCCAGTATCAGGGTCCTCAGCTGTACACGACGAGGAAATTAATTTTCTTTGAAAGTAGGTCGATAGTTTTATGGTTTCTTTGAGATTGAAAAATTTTTTTTTTTTTTTTTTTTTTTTTTTATGTAAAATAAAAGTCAGTAAGACAACATAACGAGTCCAATAGCTTTATAGGAATATGATTTTACATAATTGTGGTATTGGTATTTGATGTCGCATGTACGATACGTCTCACCTTTCTAACTTCCTTCAACTCGCCATGTTTGAAGTTCTCATTCGATTCCTTCTTCGGCGCCTGACCAGCAATTTTATACACTTCGTCGCGGAAGTGTTGCCGACAGGCGAAGTTCAAGCTACCCGAATAGTGGAATATTCTTATACCCGGCAGCTCTACTGTCTGAAAAT
>KQ435729.1:946226-972288 GCA_001276565.1 Melipona quadrifasciata | reverse complement strand
ATGCTTGAAACGAAAAAAATAAATTAAATTGAAACGCGATTTAAATTGAAAGTCACGAATTTTTCCGTGAAATAAAGCATTCGATGATAATTCATAGTATAAAATACATCTGTCCTGTGTAATCATCAACGCGAAGATAGAGGTGCTATTTGAGTATTATTTGTTCGGATATAGAGAGTGCGTTAAAGACACGTTTCAGATAACGTGCACTGTTACGCGTAACGAACGTATTCAGAAAAGCATGTTCATTGGTATTGTGCTTACGCAAAATTACGTAAACTTATCTCAAGCATGCGAACAACGAGTCGCAGAATATATATGTGTCTAACCACGTAGCCTTTCCCGCTTTCTAAATAGAATATTGCGTATAACTGCTCGTTTAGTAAGGGAGTAATTGTAGAGTTTGACGATAGCGTAATAGCAATTCTTCAAACAACACGCGACAGTATAAGTGTCAAATTTATGATATATGTGCGAGAGCGGAAATTATTCGAGTTCGAGATATGAATACTCTAGGAATATACGGGAGGTTTGAAAGTAGATTAGTTTGTTGCACCAGGTTGATTCTTTAAACGAATTAGGGCGGATAATTAGTGTGTTGTTTTGGAGATTAGTAGAGCAGAAAGTAGATCAGTTGTAAATTTATGTTTAAGTACGATTAAATGAGATTCTTCTTATCAGTCGATTGAATTTCAATAATATAGATAAGATATCTCAATCGGAAATCATATACACCGACCCTCGTCGTTCAATTGATTTTCAATAATATAAATAAGATAATTTAAATTTTAAATAACATGCAAAAATTAAATAGGATCGATCGATCACTGCATTTTAAGAGTCAATTAATTTCACTTCAATAATTATTTCAATGATACGTTATGATCTTTTTTCGTACGAAGCTCGTACGCACATAGAGATATAAATTTCCTCGATCAGTAACAACTTGGGACACTTCGAAGCCATCGCGTTCGACCACTTCTGCCTCCAAATTCAAATTCAAGTTCAAGAGGTTTCAAATTCTCGAAAACTCGAACCTTCAAACTCTCGATGTTTCAAATCTTTCAAATCTTTCTCGGCAAATTGCAAAAATTCAGACGTCAAGATTTTGCATATCCCGCGTTACGAATTGAGGAGAATAAAAGACACGTTGAGGGAAATCCCTCGCGGAGAATGACCTGTCATGTCGATGGCGAGGTGTGTTCCACTTGCACAGGATGTTGACTCGGTGATTCTCAAGATCGGTATCGCGACGAAAGAAAAACAGATGATCTGGAAGAAGAATCGGACGCGGTGATAAGTCCGGTTGCACTGTCTATCGCTTAACTGGCGTGTCGAACGCGACGTACACGCTTGGCGTGTGTGTTTCCCATTGGAATTCAGTCACGTGCCGTGATGACTTCGGGCCGAGAGTTGTCAAATAAACGCGCGTCTCTTGGATAACCATCGTGACGATACTTCATCGCGATTAAGATGCTTAATTGGGTCGATGTAATTGCGCATCTGAGCCATTCGGTTGGAACATGGGTGTCCAAGATCTTTAGATCTGGGCTTCCATTTCGTTGGCCAACAAAAATTTGTCGAGTGCCGCGCACAGTTTAAAGCTGTTAAAGCAATTTTTATATTTAAATATATTTATGTTAATGAAAAAAATGTGACAATTTTTAGTGAAAACAGTGAGTTTGTTTTTTTTTTTAGATAACAGTTGTTCATCAATATTTGGTTTGACATAGGTAGTGACAAGAGTTCGTCTAAAATTTTTCTTTTTATTTTATTTTCTGTGTGCTTCGAATGGGGAAACATCTGTTTGCAAAAGGGACGAACACTCATAGTTAAAATTATTCAAATAACAAAATTCTTATTCGATTATTCCAATTTTGGTTATACAAAAACCGTGGGACACGCCTGGGTTAGGAAGTGACGTGGGTTTTGATTCCTACAACCCGATTCTAAGATCACTTGGTGCTTGGATAAAGTTTATCGGATAATGACGTGACACAATAGTGGTTACAAACATTTGCATGCATTCTCAATCTTTAATGAAAAGCTTCCTTCGTCAGATTGTATATTTCGTTTTCGTAATGTTAAATTTTTGTGAAAGTGTTACTAAAATTCAATTAATTGGTACGTGAATGTCATGATACGTGTCATTATTCGTGTAATTGGTACATGAATATATACAACGGTGTGCAAATAATTTTTGTAACAATTGTAGCTACACTAAATAAATTTTTAGATAAATTAGATTATCGACTGAATAAAATAAATCATTGGATCTGCGGCTCTAGATACGTTAGATAAATTTATCGATAAAATGAATAATAATCCGTGAAATAAATCGCATTAATATCTCAGATAAGTTTATTGACAAAACGAACAGTAATTAATGAAATTGACGACTCTAAATATATTGACAAAATCAACAACAATTGACGAAATCAATTATTGAGTCGAGCCAAAATTCTTAATGTGAGAAACAGAGCAGCGTTCCATCAACGAGAAACAAACTTAAAGAGTTATGCGATCACGCGAGTGTTTCTCTGTTAAATGGACACAGCGTAGCTTAACGATTACATCATAACGATCTTGAAGTTGTCGATCGACCTCGCGGAGGTCGACGCCGCGCAACCAAAGTGGATCGAAGTCAATAGCACGACGACGTAAAAATCCGCGACGAACGAGGCGAAACTTTCGAACAAACGAGCAAAGCGCCGCTTATCTCGTCGGGACGATATTAAACTCGAATGCTTACCGACCGATTTACCGAGATATTCGAACTCTCCGTTTTAATCCGCGTCTCCTCCTCCAGTTATCAGGCGTAAAGCCGAGTTTAAACTCTTCACGAAAACAAATCCCCTTTAGTCTTCGGCGATTCCAGCTTGTAAAAGCCGTTAACGACGCACGGGCAAATAAGTTTGAAGATCCCCACAGCAGATGAGATTTCAAATCGGATGAAACGATTAATAATACTTTTATTTCACTGGCTGTCGATTTTCTTTATTCTATCTCCAATTGCCGTTGAACTGAATATCACGTAACAAAATCTGTGTAATAAAAGACGTCGTGAAAGTGACGACGAAAAGTGGAGCTCGAACTGTCGAAAGGATCGAGCACTGATCGATCGGCGAGCACTAACGAAATACAACTAAAATCGTCAAGTCGTGGGAACACTGTGAGGTGGCGGAAACATTTCACGTTTGGTCGAGCTCTCGATCGGTATTTCTCCCCGACTTTGTTATATACGTTCTATTGTCGAGGACAGGCTGCTCGTGCTCTGACATTCCGTAGCAGCAGTCAGAATTTAGCGAAAACCACGCTTTAGCACACAAAGCCTGAACAGATTTATGAACGTCTGTTTCCTTATCTCTTCGTTCTTTTTCAATTGCACGATTGGTTGAGAGAAACGGTGACGTCGTAATTATCATTGTTCGGGAGAGTTTCCATGCTATAATACCTACAGGCACGTCCGGGATAATTTATTGGTTTCTAAGGACTTAGCTGGAATGTGTCGCCAGAAAACCTTGGCCACATGGCTACACTTTCTTCTAAGCAAGAAACAAACAAAGCTCTTGACCGTGGATTAATGCATGGCACCGACTTCCCCGAACACATGAGGAAGATCGCCCACGACTGCCAGGGAGATCGCCCACGACGGCCACGAGTATCTGGCCCTTCGTGCCCCACCCTGGACCCGCGATTTTCCGAAGCCGAAGGAAGGGGAACCGAGGAGACGTTCGGGCTTTCCTTCGGCTTCCAAATCAGAATCATTCCGACTTCCGATAACTAAAGTTCAATCTCTCTCGACATAACGTTACGAGGGGACAAGCCCCTAACATTCAGCGTGCGAAAAATATACAGTCCACAAACTTTCTTATACACGATCTCGTCTCGCTAACGCGCGCGAACAATCATTTTAAATAAATCTTCTCTGATAATCTCCGAGTTAGCTAAAGTTACAAGCCGAAGAGGAGGAATCAAGTTTTTTTTTCATTTAAGATTTTGTAAGTTCTCGGACAGAATCGCAAAGGAGGAGCAAAAGTAAGTTGAATAACAAGCACGGGCAATGGTTGAACAAATAGGAATTTTCAATGTTTATTTCCTTGTCCAAATTTGAGGAAGCATTCGTGGCAGATAAATCACGTTCTTTGTCTGTACTTTCGTCGAAGCTGTTATCACTTGCTAAATCTTAGATTTTGACATCGTACGTTGCACAAAGTTATCTTAGTTGCAGGTATTATCTAAAATTCTTCCGACGAATATTATTTATTATATTTAATTTTAATTTTAAACTTTGGTCGTTCGACTTATAATATTCGTGACGTGTTTGACTTGTTATTTGGATATACTTTTTTAAATTAATAAATATAACATTTGACGTATTTATTCTGGACTTTTCACAAATTCATATCATCTCTATCATAAATTTTGCGAATTATAGAGAACGATTTTTTGTTTCCTTTAAAGCAATTGAACCAACGTATGATTTCTTTCTTTGAAAATTTCTTCATCCGAGCGACCGATCGACGATTGACTATGCCCAAAATGGCATAATTCCTCAATGACTATCTCATGCCCACGTACATAAAATGAGTCACAAAAGTATTCTTGTTCTTGCAATCATCAAATTTACATTCATATATGTGTAACAATTAAGATTTCATCGAATGATGTAAATAAAAATTTGAGCAAATCGTCGCAGATTTCATGTCACAAGAGTATTCATTTTAAAAATATTCACACGTTTATGTAGTCTAGATTCGTTTGACGGTAGAAACGTTAAGTTGAGAATTTGTTCAGAGAAAATGGTCGAGAGAAAATTTAGAAAATTGTAGAAATCGTTTGAATTTATTCTCTTGCGAAGTATTATCGTCACGTTAAAAAACGGGATAGATCAGACAAAATCGAAGAATTTTGTAGGCTTTTCCACGCAAGAAGAGATCAGTGGCAGTATCCTGTAATAGAGTCTCTCGAACTCTTCCTCGTGTTTGTCCGTGAAACGTTCGTGCATCCTGGGGATGGTATTGATATCTAATTGAAGACCATCTTTGCCAGAATTTATCCAATTGACGATGCGATTTTTACCCTTTGGAGTAGGATTCCTGATAAAGTGAAAATGTTGTCAGAAATCATCTCTAAACATGGTTACACCTTTATTTTATTTCCTCGGCAATCGTACCCGTATTTGGCGAAATTGGCCCACATGTTGACCATCCTCTTTCTGAACCGATTGAATTTATTTCTCGGGTTTGTAGGTGCGTGAAGCGCCTTTGAATTGAATATGTAACCAACATCGTCGAAATGCGCGGTTCCTGAAAGAACTCTCAATCTTATACAAATGCTAGAAGTACCATTTTATTCTCTGTATTTCGTTTTGCCTCATTTTTATTCTCTATGATCGATCGTATATTTTTTTTTTTTTTCGAAACGTACCGTTCAACGGATTGTGCTCCACTTTGTGCCAAGAGTATTTCGTCTGATAGGATAATCTATAATAATAAATAGGATGACCCTTATTGTATTCCGCCAGCAGCCTCTGAGTCAGGTCAATGGGGCCGGAGAAAAATATGTCCACCATGAGCTTTGTAAATGTAAACGATATTGTTACGAGAGATCGAAGCGAAAAGAAAAAGAAAAAAAAAACGAGAAAAATCATTCTTACTTTCTCCAGTTTGCGATAACTGGTTTTATATAAATCGCTTATGGTACGCGCTAATAACTCTATCGGTTCTTTGTTTATCTCCTTGAGTTTGCCTACGTACTTCATGTACTTTAAGGCCCAATCGATCATGTTTGCCACTCCGATTGGAGCTAGAAACATGAGACGTGCGGCATAACGAATTATTATTAGAAAATGATACGCGGTACTTACGGCCTAGAAAGAGGAGAATCTCGTCGCGAGTGTAACCCAACATCACGTCGTGATGATAAAAGTCTCCGTTATTATACTTCGTTATGGGGCATTCCGTTAGGAACGTGCTATTAGCACAATCGATCTCGGGATTTTCTCTGGTCGGTCGAAATGGCAAAAAATTCGGTCGAAATGTCAAAAAATTATGAAAATTTGAAAGACCGTAGAACTCGAATTAACAATCCTCCAATAAGTACCTATGTGGGTGTGTACAATTATAATTTGATCAAATTAAAATTCGATCGCATTTAAAGTAATTGATAAGATTAGTTAGTTACCAGGTCGATGTCTCGCGATGCAACTACCAGACTCGACGCGGGGGCTTGGCGAAAATAATTTAACAAGTCGTCCTTGCTCTTTGGTACGAAATTAAGTAGGCTGGCGAGTTTGTAAGCGTTCTCGATCATCTTCTCCGGCGTGTGGTACGCCCAAAGACACAGGGGTGTGCCACTCATGCTAATCGATCGGAGAAACAGTCCTGAAAAGATAGTCCTGATTGGATAAAAAGTGCACGTTCTATTCCCTTTGACATTTATACTATTTTATAATATTACATACATACTAGAAATATAATGTTTTTTAAAAGTATTACATATTACAATTATAATATTACATATGTTTATATATAATATTATAATTGTAATATATAATACTGTATTAGTATTTTGGAGTCCAATGTGTACCTCTAGATCGTTCTGACAACGTATGAAAACCGACAGAAGTGGCGCCAGCGCTTTCCCCAAAGATTGTCACTCGCTTCGGGTCGCCCGCGAACGCGGCGATGTTTCTTTGCACCCAGTGAAGAACCAAGTTTTGATCCTTCAAACCGGCGTTGCCCATTGCCTCGGGGTGATCCAACGTCAAAAATCCTGAAAATAAAATTTGAAACTGACTCCTTGAATCATAGCGACTAGCAAAAGTGAACGCACATGTCGAATTTCAACATAAACAATATTTTATCGAGAACTTGCATTGCATGTAGAATAGAAAAAAAAAAAAGCAAAATATGTACTGTTTCGTAGGATGTTCTGGCTTTCCGAGAAAAATTTTACGAACGTGTCACCCATCACTATTCTCGTAGATACAAAATATCTTCGCAGAATCAGTTTTATGTCGCAATTGATTTAAATGAAAAATTATCGATACTTTGAACTGTTGCAACGTCGTGTCATATAAATGAGACCAAGTAGATTGTCATATTATTTTCTTTTGTGAAGTTCAAAATATCGATAATTTCTCATCATTACGTCATTCCTATTCACATTTAAATTATGTTTCTTATTGTATAAATAATCATAGAATAAGTACCCAAAACGCCAAGTCGATAATTGAAGCTAACAAGAACGATATCTTCTTCCATGAAGAAGTCGGGTCCGTATACAGACGTATTACTATATCCAGCGAAATAGGCACCGCCGTACATCCAAACCATAACTGGCCTTAATTTTAGTTTATCTTTAAATTCCACCTATTGATAACGATCCTTGTAACATTTCGTTTCTTTCCTGTTCTTTCCAAAGTCTATTGTACGTGGTATATAATTAGTCAGACGATAGTTACCTCGCGAGTGAACACGTTCAGGTACAAACAATTCTCGTGACCTCCTAATTCACTCGTCATCAGATTCAACTGAGGACACATACTGCCCTCTTCGAAAGCGTCTAATACATTTCTCCATGGCTTCTTTGGAATTGGAGGCTGCAATCGTTAAAAATAAAACGATCATCATTGACGTTCCGTCTGTAAATGTAAATATTTAATCAGGCGTATTTGTAATACTCCCTAAAATTTGGTCTGAACGCGATAAGTAAAAATGATTTCCGAGTAGGTTATTTTAAATAAATATAGATTGCACATTGATCAACTACTCGAGGAAATTAGAAACATTATGCTTCCCTTAATTTGCTCTGGTACAATCGTCTTTGTACCTAAATAAAGCGTCCGGACACGGAGAGAAACATTTTATTTAACTTTATGTGTCACCTTGAATCTCAAGTCACCGAGGGGCGGTTCCGCGTAGGGAATGCCTTTGAACGAAGAATACTCGATCGAATGCCACACTGTGCGCAACACCAAACCACGAACGGGTCCGCTGGGCGCCCTGACAACAGGAGTCGCAGTGAAACTCGCGGTGAAAGATTCCAACGATGAGACGAGAAAAATAAAAAGCAAAAGACTTGTGCCATTCATGCTGATTTCTCGACGAGGATACAAAATTGCATTACGAATTTTGATACTTCAGCGACGCACATCCTCGTCCCGACTAAAGTGAACTGGATATTAAGCCGTTTCGATCAGCAAATAATTCTGCACATTCTGCAGAAGTTTTTTGGATATTGAGAGCACCGCGCGTTTCGAATTTCAGCTGACAATACTTCTACGTACGGAAAATGGAAATTGTGTCAGTCGTACGAATTTGTTACGGGTATGAAGTCTCTCATTTGCATAATCGTCGGCACTCCTTTTGCTTCGTAAAGATGGTGTTTTCGATATCTGATGGATTCATATCTAGCATTAATATTGCCACAAAGGAGACAATTTTGGTAGTATTTGTTTAATGGGAACAAAAAATATTGCCAAAACCGTATTCTTTGTATCGTGGATGATCCGAGTGGAAACATTTGGGTCTCCATCTTCTATTTCAAGAAAGAGGGCTGCAAGACAAAATTGAAAGATCGTTAACAGTTAAGTGAGTTCAATTTCAATGATTATATTTACAAAAGAATATTCCCACCTTGTTCGAACACTGGTGAATTGCGAGTCGAATCTTTCATTGAAAGTTTCAGTAATAATTTCATCATTAGATATACATAACTGACGAATATCTAAAAGAAATGAATGAAATTCGCTCAATCATATATATCCAATTACTGTTGAAAAATTAAAGTGCGATTGTTCCATTTTACTCAACAGCTGAAATCTTAAATTATTAAACAGAACAATAGATAAGAATAACGAGAAAACACGATTGATAAATCTATCAAGCGCAATAAAGAAAGAAAACGATTAACCAAACAAAAGATTAATTGCTTAATAACTGTATATATATTTCCATTAACACACAATTGCAATTTAAATACAATTTAAATTAGAAATATATTCTATTCTGATGAATTTATCTGTGTATCTTTTCATTCTTTAAATTTTCCACGAGTTTAATGTACGCAAATTTCATACACAAAAAAGTCCGCCGTGCAATAATAAATAATGGATTACAAGTACAATGGCAGAGAGGTACGAATTACACGGATAACGTGAGCTCGGGACAATAAATAACAAAACAAAGCAATTAACCTTCTGGCTGCGTAACTGGGACACGTTATATGTAGCTTCGGAACGGTAGACAATAAAAAGGGATTTCAAAATGAACAAAATGAAACGGTTTCCAACCGTCGTATCACACGATACGTGTATACCCTGTGCTTGAAGTGGAGAGACATTTTCGCGATTTGATAAATTGCTTCGACCTGTATACCGAAAACGCTTTCTGTTTCGAGAATGTCACTGCGAAAAGGTTAAACGATCAAATGCTTTCCATTAATTGTAACACAACACACGTGCATAAATATATGTTATATGTAGCTTTGAGTTTCTTGTGTGTGTCACTGTGTGACATATCACGCATGTGCTATCAATTTTAAGTACGAAACGTGTAATCCTTCGTATCCGACGATTTGGGAATGAAGATCCTGTCAGATCAATTTTAAATCGCTGACTTGAAATAATAATTTTAAATTTTGCTCTGGCAATTTAGTTCACATTGATCTGAATTCATAGCGAAAACAACGTTCAAGAAAAGATGAAGTTTGAGAATTAATGGTAGCAGATAAATTTACAAGGTCCCGTAAAAAGACCGAGTTTAAATAAAATAGATCTGATCTGATCTAATCTGGTCTCATTCGGGAACCGATTGAATACATTAACGGTACATATATATTCTGCAATCATGGCAAGATAATCTTTAAATATCTCAATTCAGTGCGTCTTTCTTCTGCTATAATTATTTATGTACCATTGACGACTTGGTAACGTCATCAATTTTGATTCACGATTCCAGAATAGCAAGCTACAATGAAATTAAATTGCACGTTACAGTTTCAATGTGTTAATGCAATTAAAATATTTCTGATAACTTTCTTATATTCGTAATAGAAATATATTATTGAAAATTTCTTTCATATCTTCCATTTTCGGCGAGGGAGAATATTTTCTATTAAAATTTCTACCTTTGATTCGTGATCTCGAACAAGGCCGTGGCTTGACCTGGAATAACAAGTACTTACTAAAAAGTTGATTCGCAACGCAAGGCGAACATTATTAATTAATATCGAGGTAATAGTCGCATCAAGATTTGAACCAATTTGGACCGAACTTTCGTTATCAGAATCATCTTTGACGATGAGAAACGAACAAAAATATTAGCACGACTTTCAAGATAATTATCCGAGGAACATTAGTCGATTAGTCGATTAGGTGATTTATATACCGATGTAAATGTAAAGCAACCAATCTACACGTTTGACAGAATTTTATTTATTGAAAACGAAACCTACAAAAATATTGTACCAAAGTATTTCTGTACATTTTATTAAAAAAAAAAAAAAGAAAAAAAAACAGAAAATTTTTGAAATCTCCTTTTCAAATTGTACATTGTGCAAAGTTTGCAGAAAGAAGTTGAACGATTTTGAAGCCGAGAGCGTGAAAACTTTTTCCGTGCTGCTTCTCGCGAACACTTTGCAAGACCGAAAGAGGATACGAGAGAAGATCGTCGTTGTCGGTGGAAATTATTCGAAAACTAAATTCCAATGAGAATCAATTTCCCCCTCGAGGTGGTATCGCAAAGTCAGCCGCGCTATTTTTCAATTAAAAGGAAATTCGAAGCGGTGGAATCGCCTGGCAGCGAAACGAGAGAGGAGGTTCGTGAACGAAACGTTCCACATTCCCCGGGCACTCGAAACGTTGCTAGCTTCAGCTGAGTTTCACTTGAATTTCCTTTACGCTCGGCCCTCCTCGGCTGCCTTCTTAAGTTCAACACCCGCGCGCTCTTTTATTGTCAGTCACCGAGAAAGGGTAGCGAAGTTGTTGCTTTATAATGGAAGAGCCAATACGTGATCGTCTCTATAGGTTCTTTTCATGGCTCTCGTAACGACAGGCAGGAACTATTAGATAACGGGTGACCCGTTACGGGAGCTGCTCGTGCCTCCTCTTTTTTCTTCCCGGCGTCTCGAGATTTCTCCAAAATTTGTAAATTACGAACTAATGAAACGTCGTATCTGCATATTCCTCGTTGCAATAGGATTTCATTTATCCACTTGTCCTCGATTCGGATAAGTTCCATTGTACTTGCTAAGTGCTTGACAAATTCAATTTTAAAATTAATTTGGAGGGAAAGTTGAATGTTGAAGAGTTTAAAAAAATTTAAAAGCGAATTTAAATGTTCCCTCGAGTTTCCTTTAGTTAGAACGAACGGGGAACTAAAAAAAAAATTGGAGTAAAAAAAAAAAAGGAGAAGAAACTGGAGAAAGAAATGAAAGTGACTAAAAGCGTGGATATTAATCAGCGTGGATGTTTTATTAGGCAAGGACAGTAAAAAAAGTGACACTGGTATGGTTAATACGTCTTTTTCTACGTGTCTATTTATTATGAAAATATAATACAAAACATCCTATGTTGTATTACATAGATAACAATGCTCAATTAACGTTTTATTCCCTTTTTTGTCTTGTAACGTTACCATCCAACACTATGAGAAGCATGTCAGGATAGGTAAAGTTCGTGTTCTCTTATTCCGTGTTCTTCATCTTCGTCGATTCTTTTTTTTCTCGTTTTTTTTTTCTCATTTTTCCCTTCGTTCTCGTTTTCTTTTTCTTTTTTTTTTTTTTCATCGTTTTACTTCGTTTGGAGGAAAAAGGCCCGATATTACAGAGAGAGAAGATACATATAATAGACGAGAGACGTTACAGAGGCGAAAAATTACAGACTGGAACGGAGAAACGAAAGTATCCTGGTGTTGTAGTATTTTCTTTCTTTTCTTTTTTTTTTTTGTTGTTGTTCTTTTGTTCTTTTACATGACTCGTGTGTTCGTATTTTTCTTCCTTCTTCTTACAAAAAACGGTCGTCCGTTCGAACGAGCGGAACAGGAACAAGGGCGGGAGTTTATTTTCCATTTCTTTCGCGTTTTTTGTTATTTTTTTTAGCATTTTTTCTTTGTGTTTTTTTTTTTTGGTTTCATATTTTTTTTTCTTTTTCTTTTGTTGGTTTCGGTTTTGACTCATTCGTCTGGGCTTCGCGGGGTCCAGGAATAAGGGTTCAGGGAAACGGGACTCTCTTCTTGTTTCGCGTGTCGATGCACAAATTGGAGTTTTGTATTAGCGCTAGTTTACAAATAATACAAATGTATGTAAATATTCGTTATTATAATAATAGGTTCCCTCTTAGCGAGAAAGAAGCTTAAAGCTAATTCATCTAGCGTCACTATCGTTTTCACACCATGCTAATACTACGTATTCCAGGTGGTACCCGTGAAACAGCCCTGCTTCGTAGTTGGTCGAACGTGTTATCGACCGCAAGACAGAATGTCAGCGGGTAGCATTAGAAGGGTGGAAATGGAGGAAATTACTAGCTGTACTCGAAGAAAAATATTCACAAATGGACGATCAACGTAGGACCTTTATCAACGTCCTTTCTTTTTATTTTTCTTTTTTCTTTCCTTGTCCTGATTTTCTTTGTTACTCGTCCACCGTCGCTCAGAATTATATTTTAGAGTCGAGTTGAACAGACTTCGTTACAAAGTTAGAACTTGACAAAGTGAACTTTAATGAAGACTCGACTAAAATAGGAGACGATATTTCAATATCTCGAGTTGGAAAGAGAAATTTCGCCAGAGGAATTAAAAACAAAGACTAGACTTTTTAGGGATCAAAGTGTAGAAAGTGAGGAATGATTAGAAGAAGATGAGGGGACCGGTTGTCAAAGTCCGCGAATGAATACGTTGCTCTCCATTCAACGCAATGTATTGTCAATCATTTCGTTCTCGTTTCCGGATGACGAAAGGCTCAGCTGTCACAGGCACCGAATGAAATACATTAGCGATTCTACGAATAACTCTATATATCACTACTCGTTTTTTTTTTCTTCTTTTTTCTTTTTGTTATTCCATTATTAGGCGAAATTCGATCGGCCAGGGTTCCCACGGTTGCCGCCGGAAACACGCCGTAGGAAAGTTACGATCGTGGCGACGATCGTGGCATCGGTTCGCGTCGCGGAAGGGAGATAAATCGGTTGGGTGCTTCGAGGGGGAGGGGGGTGATCAGAGGAGGGTGTAACTCGCACGGCAATAGGAACCCCGGACGAGCTGGTCGACCTAGGCAATTAGTGTCATCTACGTAAATGCTAAGTACAATTAGCACTACGGTCAGAATAAATTAATGACTATACATAGTGTCCACCAGTGGTGTGTGTATGTGTGTGTGTGTATGTGTGTGTGTACCGTGTCCCGAGTGTCTGAGTAATTAATAATCGTGCGTGTGTACGTGTTGTGTCGCGTATACGTGTGTTTATATAAGATGTCTCTGAACTCGCGTGTTTCTGTCTGTGAATACACGTGTGTGAAGTTTCGCGAAAAAGAAAAGTGTCAAGTGTGTATCAGTGTGTATACCTACGGCGTTTTTTTTTTCCGCGGTTATTAATATCGTTTACCGTTAGTACCTTTAATCTCGTTAATTACCTTTTAACTCTATATTGCTCTTTGTATTGCTTCGGCGGCAGTATAGCCCTACGTAGTCATGCAAGGTATAATTGTATTATTTTTTTTTTTTTCCGTTAATAGATATAATATAACTGGTATCTCTCTTCGTCGTCGTTCAATGAGAATCGTAAACGTCGCGTCGCGACAAATAATTGTATGTATATCGACGATAACCGATAATATAATCGCAGTCGCTAAATGAAAATGACAATAGTGAGATACGACTTGGTTGTAGATGATAAACGAATAGTAATAACCATGATAAACGAATCGTTGTACATGTCGAGTAACTTGGTTTCACATTGCTTAATTTCCTACCTGGTGTATCTGTTCTTTTTTTTTTCATCTTCTTCTTCTTTACGAAGTTGACGCGTTGACGCGCAATAACGCGAACGATCGCTAATAATCATCGAAGCGATAAATCATCGTAATAACGCCAGCCTACCAGTATAATTCGATATAATTTCATCGGTAATACCGTGTCAACGTATCTATATAAATATATATAGTTAACTTCACGTTCTGCGTGTGTACGGTTTAATTTCTTACGTAAAAGCTATAAAATATGGATACCTGCGCAATTGTATTTTTTTTTTCCCTTTTGCATTTACTTCTCTACTACTTCTTTCACACTTCCCGTTATTATTATTCTTCTCTTTTTCTTTCATTGCATTCACTCGCATCCCTCTCGCTCTACTATTTGACAATTTTCTTTTCCTCTTCTCTCACGCTCGCTCTCAAACTCTTTCATTCTCAATCCTTGATCCACGACGAAACGTAGTATTATTCTTTTTCTTTTTTCATTTTTTTTTCTTTTCTTTTTTGCGCTCTCTACTCACTCGTCGTACTCGTCGTACTCGCTATTTCCTTCGAACTGAAGTTCGAATGCTATAATATATATATATATAATATTTTTTTATGTATATAATATATATATATTTATATATATAATAGATTTATGTATATCAATGTAACCAGTGGTGCGCGTCTTGTCGCGCTGCATCGTATTACTTCATCTTATAAAAGCCGTCGCTAGTCTCCTCGCCTTTTCTCTCTTGTTTCTTTTTTTTTTCCTTCTTCCCGCTAATTATAATAATAACTCTTACTAAATCGTTTATTAGGCTCACTGTATGGTGTATTCTGTGTTTTACGTGGCTATGTGGATGGGTGCGCGCGTGCGAGCGCTCGTGTATATAAATGACTCGTTATCTCTACGCTATTTCTACCATTCTCTTTCACACACGCTCTTTCTCTCTCTCTCTCTCATGATCGCTAATTATTCGACATTATTTTTCTCTCGATAGCTTATTATCGTAACGAGTAGCAAATAATTATTTACTACGTTAGTGTATACGTGTGTACGTGTGTGTATGTTTGTGTGTGTGTGTGTGTGTGTGTGTGTGTGTACGCGTGTTCGAGTATCGGTGATCCAGACTTGTAATAATGTCAGTGTGTGATCCTGCGCCGCTAAGTCGTCGTTACAATTAAAATTATTAAGGTTAAAAATTCATCGGCCTATTCATACTTTTTTTTTTTTCTCTGCGCCGCTATTATTATTTATATTAATCGGTCGCAAAGGTACCTCGTCGAGGATCCGCGACCGCCTACGAAGTTATTGCTTTTGAATACCCCGGCTTCCTTGGGAGCATCCAATTGGAACAATATCCTGTAAATATCAGTCGCACTTTGGAGGAGGCAGGGATTTCTTTTTCTTTTTTTTTTTTTCTAGGCGGTTTATTCGTTTTTTTGTTGTTGTTATTGTTGTTATTGTTGTTCTTGTTGTTCTTGTTGAATTGGTGTGTGTTGTTTTTTTTTTCCTCGAGGATACTATCACAATGCATACAATATCAATATCTATATGCGTTATAGGTAAGGTTAAGGTTCACCTTATATCACATCCGTCCCTAACGCGCCGTGGTTCGCGTCGTACGAGCTCACGAGGATCCAGGGCACGCGCTTTCGAAGCGCAATTTTTCATCGCTCGTCACGCGGAACGTAAGTTTCAAGCTTGCCTCCAAACGGTGATATACACTGGCGCGCAATGTCAACAGCATGCGTGTCATTATTTGATCGTATCGTGTACTTAGAGTTTGGTGTTCGAATGGTCCGATCGAATGTTCGAGGTGAAAGTCTTTCGATGTGGTGGCAAAGGATCGCGCGCGAACGCGTGTATCCTCGGCGGAACCCGAGCGACGCTCCACGGCGATTAGCTCATTAATTTAGGTTCGCAATCAATAATAACAATAATAGTAATCATAGTTCGCAAATTCATTATCGTCATCGTCATAGTCGTTGTTAATAATTGGTACTCGCAAGCGTTTGTAATCTCGGATCGTCGCTCGATATTGCTTCGTCGTATCCTTGCTCACGTCCGTTCATTTTCATCGAATTTCACGCACGTGCATCTTGTTTGTCGCTTCGTTTTTTTTCACCTGTAATTGACACTGTCCGTACTCGTTGAAACGCATAAAATACCCGCTAACGAATAATTTTTACTGATGTATATAGGCACTTTTTTCTTCGTTCTCCTCTCTTTTCACCCTTTCTCTCCCTCTCTCTCTCTCTCTCCCTCTCATTCTTTCCTTCTCTCTCACTCTCTCCCTCGCTCTTACACTATTCCAAAACAACAAACTGCGCTAAATTTATCTATCAACCTTGTTAGATCCCTTTCTTTATCGACGAGGAAAGCTCGCTAGCTCCAAAAACAGACGTCCGTGCGGGGCCGGTTGTTTCTTAAAGCTAGAAACGTCACGGAATCGAATCAAAACTCACGCGTTATCACCTCGACGAAGAATTATCAAACCGTCTTCGTTCAAACAAAATTCGTTCGATTTTACAAAAGGCCGTCGGGACAGTGACAGAAGGAAATAGAAGAGAGTTCGACCTCTACCAAGCTTCACGTTGCTCCGAGTTGCTTTGGATAGTATTTAGAAGCGATGGCGATACGTTCGTTGGTAGAGGAGGATAGAGTTGACGTGGAAACGGAAAGTAGTAGTCGAAACAGGAAAAGGTACAGCGACAGACAGGAGAACTTTCGAGCGAGAGGCTTCTCTGTTACGTTTGTTTTCGCACCTGTTTCCGGACGTAGATGCACTTTTTCACGGACCATTCGCGTTCGAATTGAAAATCTGAGCCGAAAGAATTTGTCGTTAATCCCTTCACAAAAGTGAAACGAGAAAGAAATTTCTTTGTTTATATATATACATATATATATATATATATGCAAAGAAAGGAATTTTTTCTCAACCTGGTTGTTCCTTCGTTGTTCGTGTAAAATGAAAGTGCTAGCGCGAAATCTCTACGTCCACAAAACTCTAGCTAGTGTCGTCACACTCAATGCGCCTACTATGTTCGTTAAAGTTTAATTATTAATTGCGAACGCTTTGCAGATGTTTGCGACTGATGTTCTCTCTCTTAAAAGTCGCAGACGAAGTGGAAAGTTACAGTGAACAGTGAGAGTCGTAGAGGAAAGTTTCTTGTGACACAGAGAAGTGAAAAAAGTGATCATCAGTAGATTCCCCTTGTTGAACGTCGAATCGTTCGTTCGTATGTGAATCGAAAATAATCTTCTTTCACAGAATAATCTTCTTTTTTTTTCTTTTTTTCTTTTTTTTTTTTTAAATAATCGACACCACGATTATATCTTTGACGATCACTTTTATCCGATCTTTTTGAAAATGCGCGCGAACAACATCGAAGAGCGACGAAAATGGCATTCGACTAACACATAGTTGCGTTGCGTTTGTTGACTACGAAATTTCACGATCTTCCCTTTTCTCTCTCTCTCTCTCTCTCTCTCTCTCTCTCTTTCGTTTGTACTTAATATCACTGTTATAAACTCGGTTAGCTTGCTACAATGTTTAATTAAACTAACGAGACTCTTACGAATTTATTGACTCGTTATTGACTCGTTTCTAGTTCTTGAGCAATACTGATCGATCGGTCGCGCGCATTTCGTTCGATTGGACGTTTGCCGTCGAGTGCCACGCGTAGAACGAGTTTCACGGGAACCCGAAGTCATTTTCCTTTTTTTTTTTTGTTTTTTTAAACGATTATTAGGCGGGGTAATGCAGTTTTATTGCTTACGTAAGATGATCTTGCGACGATGACCCAACAAGATGCTCCAACTCTCGTACCTCTGTCAATTATCATTCTACCCGTTGAAAGAAACTCTTAAACTTATTCTATATATATGAACGAATTAACGATCGTTTTGTATAAATATATCGTTTTGCAATTAATGCAATCCAAACTTGAGATTATCCCTTGTCCTTTGTTGCGTTCTGTTACATTTGATATTCACGCGAGTTTTTCGAGCATTTGTTGAGTCGCGTACACAAACTTCACTCGTAACGTGTTATCGTGTTATCGAATATGGTCAATCATCTCGTAGTTTCCTCCATTACTTAACGGTGTTCGAATATTTGTACATACTCATGGACAATTACACACGAAAAATTATTCTACAATATTCGAGTATTGCTTTTGACTTGACTGGAGAGTACGGTGCGACTAGTTCTACATCTCAGACATGAGCCGAATCGTTAATTTATCAGCGAAATTAAGTGTTATCACGTTTTCATCTTTGAGCTCGCGTCGAAGCGCCAGCACGCGTTGTTCGCTGCCGCCTCGACGATCGTCCGTGTGGTCCAGTCGTTTCATCAATTTAAAAAACATGGCGTTTACGTTCCGTATAATAAATATTATTGACACGTTTTGCTTATCCCCTTATTGAGTATTACACCGAGTATAATTGAACATTTAATACATTATCATTATTTTTTTTTCGTTTTTTTTTTCTTTGCGCTAATTTCCTTGATCCACGAACATTAAACATCGACGACACAAATATGGTTACACGAGTAAGCCATTTAATTTCGTGCTTGAGCGTTATTGCTGTAAAGTTGCGTGCAACCCTTCCTTCCTTCCACACAACACGTTCAACGTGTGTGTGTGTATGTGTGTGTGTGCGTGTTAAGTGAAAGATTTGCACGCGATGCGATTGTTCGCGAAACTGATGTCCACCATGCAGTTTGTACGAGCAGCTCAACAGTTTCAAATACAAGTTTTTCCATCGAATTTTCTTTCATTTCATTTCATTTATTATCATTTTACTATTATTTTATTTTTACTTTTATTTTTGTCAAGTTCTTTACTAACGTGTATGTTTTCTCTCTCTCTCTCTCTCTCTCTCTTTCTCTCTCTCTCTTTCTAAAAACGAAACGAAAATTTTCGAAAACGACAACGAAAAATCGTTCCAAGTGTTCCTCGTGAAGTTTTCCAATAAAAACTCGATTACCCATCAGGTTCCCTTCTCTCAGTAAGGCTCGTCGATCCAGCGATTTTCGTTGCGTCGAAACTATCCACGATCCTCGATAAATTTGTTCTCGGCATTAAAGCGATCGCCAATTTCGAAGTTTTCATCTTTGTGATCGCGTATGTGTTTCAACATCTCGGGGAAATTACGCGAGAAATTTGCCGATTTTGTACGTATATATATATCTATATGTTATACGTGTGTGTTACGTTTGCCCCGTGTCATGTGGCTGCAATTAGGTTAGGAATCTACCGGGGATTTAGGTCACCGGATGCAATCAGCAGTTTAAGGATTAATCATACGTGAAATTTCATATATCGTTACCCCAGTTTCTGTCGAACGAGAAAAAAAAAGGAAGGAGAAGATGGCTTTTTCCGATATTGCGACAAGTCCGATCAAACCTTTTCCTTTACGGAGTCGTGCGTTAATAATTGTTAATTACGATCGACAACGTTCGCTATTATAGTATCACCCCGGTTGACCGATATATGTATACATATTATATCTGCAGCGGGTATCGGGCAATAACGATACCCACGCGCGATTAATATCAGCTGCGACTGAAATTACTATTGACGTATATCGCAATTTACAGGCTCGCGTTCGGTATTTGTCATCGTCCGCCGTTAATCGTGTTTGTAATTATTATCCCGAATCGAGCCGTCTGCAATCGCCGTCAATGTGCAATAAATTCCCCTCGAGATCGAATCCCTTCGAGTTCAACCGGTTCATTTCAGACGTACGCGACCCGCGGGTTCTTTTGAAGAAGTTCGACGAAACTGGAGGAACGGACTGCGACCGCATCGTGCAACACGCGTTTACGCGAAGCGAGGAAAATGAAAGCTGCCTCTTCATGACCAACGAATCCGGGCAATGTCACGTCACGAGGCTGGCTTCTGGCCGTCGTCGAGAAAAGCAACGATCGTCACGCGATCACGAACGAACTTAAGGTGATAAAAATGAAGAGAGTCCAAGACTAGATCCTTCACGCCGATATTTATCGAATATTGGCCCAACTGGGAACCCAGTTCTCGCCAGTATAACATTACTTACTTTATAGTGTACCGCGTGTCTCTCGCGAGACTCTCTTATATATACTATATGCTTTTAAAAGTTTTTTTTTCTCTCTCTCTCTCTCTCACCTTTGATACCGCTACTATTTTTTTTCTTTTTTTTTTTTTTATTTCGTTTAACCCTACGAACTCTTTTACAATCGTTTACACATCGTCTCTACGCGTCGGTTTTCATATTTACACTACAGAAACGCGGAGAAAAGGGGAACCAAAGGGGAAACGGATGCGACCGAACGAAAGGATCGATGTCGAAGGCTGATGATTGGTGTTGGTTCAATCCGTAGCAGACGATAATTAGGCGAGTTTCGTTAATCCGCTAAATGCGTATACGCAATATATACCGTGGATGTGTGTACAGTGTATGTATTAATATAACTGCGTTTATGCATCAAGAGTGTGCGTGAGCGATCGGATTTGTTCATTACGCGACTGTCCTCTTTCGTATCAACCGCGGATATTTATGCAATTTCACGTATCTCTCGTAGGCATGACCGAAGAAATGGAACCTGAATGAAAGTCTATTTTGTCGCAACAAGCACTTGCTCGCCTTTTGGATATTTTGCTACTTGTGTCTCTGCGTAACTGTGTAGTCTATCTTTGTACGTTGTAACTTACTCGTAAATGCATAAACATCCGCAATTTCATGATAAAATTTCACAAACTCTCTCTCTCTCTCTCTCTCTCTCTCTTTCTCTCTCTCTCTCTCTCTCTCTCTCTCTCTCTTCGTTGCGAAAATATAAAATAGAATTATTTTCTTCTTTCTATCTTTGTCGTAGTTCGCTTCAACTATTCCGGGCTTTCCGTCCTCTGCGTGTCTTCGATTTTTTTGTAAGAGAAACAAAGGTGCCGTTGCACGATCGCGCTTCGATATTCAAATTCGCGTGAACCACGTACGTCAGTTTTATAGTCCTCGATCTTGGCTTTGCTGGTCACCCCGATTTAGGAGGAACTATGACAGTATTTGACGAAACGATCTTTTTTGGTGTTGTTACCTCGGTCACAGTGCTGTCGAACTTTGCGTTGTCGTCGTTTGCTGTATTATCGAAGATGCACGCACGTTGACGAACATTATTCGCGTGTTTACGATCGTTGAAATGAAAACTTTCTTACGTACATTTAAAACGAAATCAAACAATTTTGTTCTTACAGTATTTCTATACCGCAGGTATTTTTTATTTTTCAGTATTTTTATACTCTTCGGAACTTCTCTTTTATTTACACTTGTGCACTAGGTATACGTATATTCTTGCATTCATATCTTCGTTTTTTTAATTTTCAGTTCCAGAGGGAACGAACTTTTGTCCGATTTCCAGAAAGGAATTGCGTCCTCTATAATTTTACTCGTAACGGCGGTAATTCGAGAATTTGTTACATAGCTACCATTCCTCTTCTATTTGCATTTGTGTATTAGGTACATACGTCTGTACTCAAATGTTCATTAAATTTTTAATTCCAGAAGAACAGCTTATGTCCATTTTCTATACTCACACGTCAATGTGTTTAAACGACAAATTCAATTGACTCTAACACCAGAACAACCGAAAGTGGAGTAAAATGACCAAGTTATGATGTTGTTAAAGGTTGAAGTATAGATATAAAACAATTCTTAAAGATTTCAATGATCTTTCGCAAAATAAAAGCAAATAAAAGCTTGTGTATCTTATTGTATTATAAAGCTTCTGTTTTCTTTCATTTCAGTTTCTCTGATAGAAACTTTAGAGATTTCAATGATCTTTCACAAAATATGCAAATAAAAGCTTGTGTATCTTATTGTATTATAAAGCTTCTGTTTTCTTTCATTTCAGTTTCTCTGATAGAAACTTTAGAGATTTCAATGATCTTTCACAAAATATGCAAATAAAACCATGTGTATCCTATTGTACATATTACAAGGGTTGCTTGTTTCTTTTATTTTAACGTCTCTGGTAGAAATTTTAGAGATTTCAATGATCTTTCACAAAATATGCAAATAAAAGCTTGTGTATCTTATTGTATTATAAAGCTTCTATTTTCTTTCATTTCAGTGTCTCTGATAGAAACTTTAGAGATTTCAATGATCTTTCACAAAATATGCAAATAAAAGCTTGTGTATCTTATTGTATTATAAAGCTTCTGTTTTCTTTCATTTCAGTTTCTCTGATAGAAACTTTAGAGATTTCAATGATCTTTCACAAAATATGCAAATAAAACCTTGTGCATCTCATTGTATTACAAAGTTTGTCCGTGTCTTTCATTTTAACGTCTTTGGTGGAAAATTTTGGTCGTCTTTCGGCGCGTGCATCTTCGACAATAATCGCGAGGGGAAAGGCAAACGTAAAACCCTTGGCAAGCGCGAACGAGGCCCGGCTCAAGTAAAATTCGCTAAAAATCGGATGGGAATCGATCGGTGAGAAATATGCTTCCGGTGTGTACGTGTACGTATTTAACTCTAGAGCTAGATCCTGAACACATCGTTCTCTAAGTGACATCGTGCTATTAAGCGCATCTTATTATCATCGACGGAGTCTAAGGTACTCGGCCTCCTCGAACCTGCTGCAAAACGAGGCTGCGTTCTCGATTTTCCCGTCTATAATGTGGATATATATATATATATATATATATCTGTCGAGACGTATGTATAATAAATAGAGAAGGGTGGTGTTGTCATTCTTATATTGCGTAGCCTAAGGTATCAGTGAGTCCGTGTCTTACGCGAGAATTCACGTTTGGCGAAAGCTACGCGAGCTCATTTCTAAATAAATTATCGTTTATCGCTCTCGCGTCGGAATATATAAAATATATTGTGTATGATAATATATCGTATATGCGATAACTGTGTACGCTAATGTTTACCGGCTATCTCTACGCTGCGTGTATATTATATATCATTAAATCGATTCGAAGGACGCGCGTATATTCATATATCGTTCGTTCGAAGGTTCAAGCGTTCGACTCGCGTCGTTCTCTAACGTACGGATATATCGTGTATGTATAAAGTTGCCAAGTTCGCTGAACGAGCCACGGAACGCGGTTCGAAACCAGGAACAATCTTTGGCTCGCTTGACAACGAGCGTCCGATTCGTTTTGGAACAGGGGTGTCGCGTAAAAATGGTCTGCCGGAGGTGGTCGTTGCGATGTCGTGTCTCCCGCTGTTTAACTATCTGATCTACATCTACGCTATTTTATTTTTTTTCTTTTTTTTTCTTTTTTCTTTTCTTTTTTTTTGCCAAAACGACAAACAAAACATTCGCGGAGCTGTGGGAAATTGTTCTGGTTGATCGCAGAGCAGAGTGCACGATGTAGTCACTCGATATTGGCCCGGAGGAGCGTTCGCCTCGTCTCCCTCTTCATCTAATTTCCTCCTCTCCCTCTTTGTTTCTCTCTTTTTTTTTTTTTTATTTTATGTTTATCTTTCTTCGCTTACACTAAGGCAACTAACGAATAGTTAAAAAATTGTCAAGGCTCTCGTTGGAAGGATTACAAAACGCGACGCGTCCCGTCCGAATCGTTATTCCCCGTCTCGATTCTATCGACAAACGCGCCACCCTATATAACACGAACGACACTGTCTCGTTCTTAAAAACGTAGCAGAAGTTGGTGTTAGCTTTTGGCATTGAAAGTCACATCCTCCTTTTCTCTCTCTCTCTCTCTCTCTCTCTCTCTCTTACATAAAACCGTAAACTGTACGAGTAAAACGAGCGACGAGATAATCGAATGTGGTTCCCACTAGTGTGTGTGTGTGTGTGTTCGCGTTTCTGACGAGACAGGAATTTCACTTAACGTTGCTTCTGTGTTCCGCCTGCTCTCATCGACACTGTTCGTTCGACTGTTAAATCGCTACAGCGAAGATCGAGACGTAGCCTTAGCAATCAGAGGAGAGGATTGTTGAAGAAAGTTTGTCCCAAGTTTTGGAGAGTTGCTAGCGACAGAGCGGAGTGTCCTCGTGGTCTTTGATCGTGGAGAGAGTTTTCATTTCATTCGAGATGAACGCCTTGTAATGCCTTCGTTTTTTATTATTATTTATTATTTATTACCGGTGTCTTTCAAAATGGACTCAAACTCTCCATGGACAGTAGGAAAGAGTTCACGCGAGAAAGTTCGTCAAGTCGTCCTCGAATCTCCGTGATAGTTCCAATTAAAATTGAACCGGTAAAAATATTTCTCGCTTCGGTTTGTCGATGGAAATCCAATTGACTCCGCAAACAGCGATGCCGAAAATCGGGAACAATCCGAAGCAGATTCGTAGGTCGTCCCCGACGTTACTCTTGGCGATTGAGAGGATCGCTAGGTGAGCAAATTGGATTTAATTGCGCGATCGTGAAAGACTTTTATGCTTTGCACAATGATATTTAACTGTGTTTGTACAAAAACTCGCGACAACTAACGTTTCAAAGCAGCCAATCGGGTGATGTTGCGTTCGGTTTGCACGTGTTGCTTCCAATGGAGATAGACGACACGACGTTTGCTTTCCCGATTGAACGAGCAATGTTAGACGAATGACAGAACGTTGGTTGAAGATTCTCGATCATCGATCGACAAAGTCAACACTCGAGGGAGACAGGAAATAGACGCGGCGAAGATCTTGGCTGGTAGATAGAAGTTCCACTCGAGATACGAGCGGAAAGAATAGCACGGGCAGTCGAGGAGAAAGCTGGAAGCAGCGACAGTTTTGAAAAACTCTCGATCGTTTCGTTTCGTTTTGATTCTGATCTGTAAAGAACGATTCGCCGGATAGTGTCGTTTATGTCGTAACACTGATCGCGCAATTTTTTATTCCAAAACCACCACGTGAACTTTTATCTTCAAACGTTTCAACAAGACGAGACACTTTGATACAAACATTTTCAAACGTGTCGCTGTTCCAGCGAGTAGAATTGCACGACGTTCCGATCGAGCAGCGCTAACGCAAATAGCGTGAGAAGCGAGGAGCGATTGATACATAGTTAAAGCGAAGAACGTTCTAACTGGAGGAAGATTAGACTAATTACAGAGTTACGCGATAGATTTATCTAATTACAGTAGTTCTGTGCTCGTGCGTACGTGTAAATGTCCTCTCCTTAAACGTAGCTTAGGAAATCTTTATGTATACGTATGTATATATATATATGTATGCGTTATATGTTTTACGCAATGTATAGATAATATATAGATACGTATATGTGTATGTACAGAATATGTTGTTTGAGAGATACGCGCGTTTGTTCTTTCTTTTTCGTTTGACTGGCCAAGACTAGTTAGAAAAGATTGATCTTGAAGAAAGATTGATTGGAAAGCTGCTACTCTTTTTGTCAGAAACGACGTTGTCGTGAAAACTCGTCGAGTTAATTCTTTTTTTTTTTTTTCAATAATTGAATATCGATGCGCGACACGGAACACGTGACGTGCAACAATGTCTGTCATCCTTCGTTCCCACGAAAAATATTGTTACCCAAGCTGTGGACTAATCCGTTGAAGCGCGTTTTATTCGATTATCAGGCTCCACTTCCGGTTTCATCGTGCCTAAGAACACGTCGAAGCGAAAGCTTCTTCTCCTTCGAGAATCGTGAAATTTGCCAGATAAATTTTTCTTTCCGCGCGTTGATCGATTTAGAGAATTAACGAGCAATGTGGAAAAAGAAATTATTCTTTCGGCGCTTGTTAGAGGAAAATACGGTTTATTGCTGCTGGCTGTTCAACGCGGCGATTGACTGTTCTCGTCGAGAAAGGAAAAAGAAAACAGGAAAAACGGTCCTCTCGGCTAAGAGAGACAGATTAACGATTATTTCTCGCGACGTGGCAATAACGCCGGGAGACAGAACAGAGCGGGGTGGAAAACAGAGGCCGAATTTTCCACGGGCAAGGCGGAAAAGAACTCTTAATTAGTTCGAGAATCGCTTTCGCCCGTTAATAACGCCGTGAAGTTACGACAAACGTGAAATGGTCTCGCTGGCTGGTCAATTAAAATAGTTTAATTGTCCGTGAGACTTTCGTAACGAACCGGCGCAATTCCCGGTAACGAACTCCCGGGGCTCTCCGAATATTTGCATCCACCGCCCAAT
>KQ435729.1:915376-928580 GCA_001276565.1 Melipona quadrifasciata | reverse complement strand
TTCAGCCCTTCTGTCCCCGCGTGCAATGCAGTTTTTTCCCCCTCACACGACGACTTTTACTAACTTTCGTTGGCTGACTAACAACTGAGTGGACCGACTGACTGACTGACTGACTGACTGACTGACCGTCTGTCCGTCTGTCCGTCCGTCCGTCTGTCTGTCTGTCTGTCTGTCTGTCTGTCTGTCTGTCTGTCTGTCCAATACTCTCTCGGTCGCTCCCTGTCGTGGCTCTCGCCAGTGACAGGGGGTGCCCTCGAATACGATCACAACGACGGGGTGCGACTGTTTAGTCGGTAGCGCTGCCGCTCCGCTGCTTATCCCCTACCTTACGTTATTCCCCATCCTCGTCTGACCCCGGAGCGCCGCTTCCACCTCTCGTTCCGACCACCACGAGACTAGCAACCCCCGTCGTCCCTCCGTTGCGGCTCCCCTTGAATCAGCATCGCGAGGCGGCGCTGCAATCGCTTCGCCACCGCCACCACCGCCGCCGCCGCCACCGCCGCTGCTGCTGCTGCTGCTGCTGCTGCTGCTGCTGCTGCTGCTGCTGATGGTTTATGCTGAAGCAAGGGATGGCTGCGCAACCCCTCGAGGGTGCCGATGCTAGTTCTCGATTCCTGCAGGCCTTTTGATTGTGTGCGCGCGCGGCCTCCAACGTTTGCGCGAGACGCGCGTGTGTGCATCGCCATTGGCGTAGCCACACGCTCGTTTCATCCTTAACAGTGTCGAACGAGTCTTTCGACTTGTCGTTTTCTCAATTTTTACGACGATAAGAGAGCTGTTGTCTCCTCTTAGGAGGTTGTCCATTTGGGAAGGACGAGAGAGATTCGGGTTTTACGTGGACACGGCTTGACAAAGAGGGATGGTTGCGAGGGATTCGAAGGAATTTAGGAGACCCTGTTGAGCGGCGCTATTGCGTCTCGACGACGAGGGTGCACGCCAACAGATCGACTCTCTCTCTCTCTTCCTCTCTCTCTCTCTTCCCCGTGCACGTACACTTTGTGCAAACTCGGATTTACGGCAGTCTGCTGGAATCGTATGCTCACAGTGGCTTGCACTGCTGGCTCGTCCCGAATTGTAGCTGACCCAGACCGAACCACTGTTATTGGCATTCCATGCTTTTTGCAGCCTATCGATCAACGATACTTGTAACTCTCCCATTTGAGAAAAAATCTCCAAGCCCGTTTATTCCATAACCGGTTATACTCAAATTCGCGTTGAAGTTCGCTTGATTTTACCCCTTGGCCGGTAAATCCAACCGAACGGAAACTCGTGCAAGTCCCCGTGTGTCACGATAAAGATTAGTGAACCCGAGTGGCGAGCGCAAAAAAAAAAAAAAGAAAAAAGAAAGGAAAAGAAAAAGAAAAAGAACGAAAGGAAAAAAAGAAAGAAACGGAGCACCGAAACCGTCCGCGAGGGACGCGTGTGCAAGTGGTCGGTGTCGAGGCCGCCGCACCGCCGCGCCGCGTCGTGTCGAATGTAGACATCGAGGAAGGAGAGAGAGTGTGTGTGTGTGTGTGTGTGTGTGTGAGAAAGAGAGAGAGAGCGGAAGAGAGAACAGCTGGCCGGGCTGCCACGGGCACCGGCCTCGTTCCTCGCGTCACGACGAGTGTGTAAACTCCCAAGGGGGAGGCCGATGGTAATTCCTATGGAAGATTGGCTGCATAGTGGTGACGCTATGTCGCCCGATACGCGACGCGAACTTGTTGGTAGCGGGTTGACGGTGTTGGTGCAGCCTGTAGAAGGAACGGTGCGCGCGGGGAGGGGGGAGAGTGTGCTTGGCACACGTTGGGGTGAGATCTCGAAGGGGAGAGGGCAGCCTCTATCTCCCCTGTTCTGCAGAAAAGGGGGAGAAAGTCGAGGGTGGAAGAGCCAGAAACGAGAATGTCGGCTGGAGTGGTGGTGGACGAGCGAAGGTCCGCGCGAGGGTTAGTACAGATGAGTGGTGGGGATATAAGGGCAGAGTGGGGATGGCCGCGCATGCGCCAGCGATCAGCATCGACCCGACGTCTAGGCAACACCTGGTAGCGCCTCACGTGCCACGTTAGGGTGGCACCAGCCACCCCGCGCACGCGATCCCTCGTATCGAATATCACGCTGGCCTTCCTGTCCCGTCTACTGACCCACGCCAACCATGTCTTTCGTCGCTCTTTCGCTCTTTTGGCTCGAGTTTTTCGCAAATGGGATGCAAACCAATCTAGAACCGGCACGTGGCGCCTCCACGGCAACCGGTTTTATACTTTTTACGGCGGGTTACCGTACCTCCTGCGGATGGAAATTCGAGATGGTTAGTGGTTTTTTTTTTCCTCTGTTCATATCGATTCCACAGGTCCGATCAATGGTTGAGCTCTACTGTAGGAGGTTCGCGATCTTGTTTCGAGAACAGATTTATCGAGGACGAAATGCAGCTTCGTGAAATTTGGAGATTATATTCGTTCCGTCTCGCTTGAAATAAAGAGGATTGAAATTTACCAAGTTTCACCTATCGAGTCTCGCGGCCTTAAATTTCTCATTACCGAACAAACTTCCATGCCCGTCCGTCTATCTCACGCGTCATCAGCAGTGTTCTTCATATCACCTGTGGCCATAGATTCACAAACAGTAGACTGCAATTTCTGTCGTGTACGAAGGAGTTCGAGGCGCCAATCACCCGCGACAATATCGAGATTGGTTCGCGTTTTGCGGACAGATGTTTCCCAGCGTGTTCCAACGGAGCTCTCCTCTCGCCGCTCGTGTCCTATTTACCGACTATTGTCGTTCTTCCAGCAGCGGCGCAAACTTTCTAAGCGGCGCCGCGTAATAACCGTGCCATATGACGGAACCGTGCTGCAACAGCTGATGCATCTCGATTTGCAATGCCCTGTTCATCGAAAACTCGTCGAAACGTACCTAATCTACTCGGTCACTACCGGCGACTTTGTTCTGAAAAATTTTTTTTTCGTCAATAACTCGCTACTGTCATTGGGAAAAGAAACCATGGAATTACCAACCCGATGCTCTGTTAAAAAAAATCGAACGCAGATATTCTTCGACACATTTGGAAACAATTGGAGCAATTTCATCGCTGTTCGTGAAGCATTCTAGAGCAATCAACGCAAGTGCTTCTATTCTTACACGACCCTATCAATCCCTTTGCATCGGTAAATAGAACAGTCAAGCCCTTGCTCACCCTCTCTCGCATAATACAATCCTAACTACACGCTTCGGAACCTCGACCCAACGCAAATAGCTCTCAGAGGAACGAGAGAACGATAAAAAATATCGCTAAATTCTGTACGATGCTCGCCACTCTTATTTCACGTAGATCAAACATCCAATTATCTTTTCACGTTAAATATATTCTTTTAAGTTACAAGTCACAGTCTCGTCGTGGTTAAAAATTATTTTAATCTCACTTATCTTTTGTCTTTGAAATTTCCAAAATTTCAATCGACCCTCTCGTCGCGAATTATTTCGATGTAACCAAACAGAAGAATACGAAAAGCAAGACTCAGTTGTAGCTATCTGTATCGATGATCGAACAAATACGTTCGCTTATTAACAGAATTGAATTCGATCGGAAAAAGTGCTGGTCTATTTCGTTTAACTGAATATTAATTCGAGTCGCGAATAACCACGTCGAATACGAGCGTTATCTCGCACCGCATCCATCTTTCCACCGCTATCTCTAATCAATCGCTAATTAAACGGTGGTGCGAGCCACGCCACTTACCGCATCACCCATCCATGCCACGTGTCACGCCTACGCGTTCCTCCATTAGCTAATCTTGTTTATTGACCCACCAACCTCCCTGCTCTTTTTCGTCATTCGCACCTGTCCTCACGCACGCATCACATCCGCAACCCTGGTCGATTCGATAACTATAGAATTTTTCACGTAGAAAGAAGCCGACTTTGAGATTCAAATTCTATTTCGAGAAATTGTACTCTGTGTGATCAGAACGGTAAAGAAATAATCTCTGTGTTGCGTTAACTTTAGACTATTTTTAAATTGGAAACGTATCGAACGTTTCGTCGGAGTTCGTCAATTGTTAGCTTCATTCTATAATAACTTCCTAAATTTAGAATTTTTTTCCATCGCAGGAACTTGCCAGCTCGAAATTTACTTTCTATCTTTATAGAACGAGTGAAGCGATTGTAAATTTAAAAATCCTTACAGGACCAAAATTAATTTTTAAAATACTTGCTTTGTTATCACATTCGTCTCGCAAGACCATCTTAACCAGCGCCACCATCTTCACCAACGCATATCACGCTAAACACGTACTTGATGAAAATTATTGCATTTGATTGAAAGAAACTTAATACCTTCGGAACAACGATACGTGATATTAAATGAAGAAATAAAAACGTGTTTAAAGGACACGCGAAAGGAAATTGCTTCCACTCGGTAACGTTATCTCTGCTAGATTTCTTTCAAACGAACGCAAAAAGTGTGCATTTTAAAATACTCGGCGATCAGCGCGCCAAACAGTGTGGCCAACCATTCAAGCTAACCGTGAACCAAGGCAGCTTAATTTTGGCGATCGATTAGAGGAGAATCGCCCGTTAGACGATTAGAATGGTGTAGGAGGAAAAATGGAGGGCTAATGGCGCGTATAATTTGCCGGAAATCTGATGTCTCAAATAATTTTTAACTCTTTTTATACACCAAGATTATTTACCGCTCTTGATCACACAGAAACAAACAAAAGAATTTTCTAAAAAGATTTTAATAGCAAAGAGACAAGGCGAAACGATTCTTATCGCATTAGATATTTTCCTTCGTACATTTGCACTTTTATTTTAATCTGAGATTCCATTTTATGAGATCACGCAAAGCAAATTTAATGCTGTTTTACACGTGTTTAAATTTTACCATTTGGACAATTTCCCGCGAGCTACACGATGTAAAATCATCTTCGAAGAGAACGAACTCACTCACTGTCAAAGCTTTGAAATGAGACCAAGTAAATGATACATCCTTTTCTTTTTTTATCACTGAAAGTGATTTTTTTAGGGGGGGTAACCCAGAAAATCGGGCTTCTTCAGGTGCAACGCCGATGCAACGAAAATTAGCGATTGGTTGATTTGGGTCACGTGATTCGCGAGGGGGCGTGGAGTAGACCTCGAGTAGGAGTGGCGTTATCTGGTACCGAGCGATCACGCTTGTAATTTGTTTTCTATCGATTCAAATGTTTGCATGTCAATAAAATTTTCATTTCCTAGTCGGAACAGTTACTTCTGGGCCTTTCAGTGAGACGAATCATACTGGAGTACAAGTCGTACAGTTTTTTTTTTTTTTTTTTTATAATGTCATATCATTACTGACTATTATACTCCTCGATGCGACGTGATATTTAACAAATTCAAAACAAAAGAGAATGTTTCGTGCATTTATCCTCAAACAGATAAAAGGAAATTTATCACGAAACAAGTGGTTCGATGCAACACGATACACTCACGTATCCTATCATTCCGTAGGATGGTCGCACGTTGGAGGAAAATTACGTCGAATTAGGGTGGACGGTATCGAAGTTTCCTTTTTCCTGCGGCGCTATATTTTTGCGTGGTGGACAGTTCATTACCGTGGAGTATGGTGGAACACAGCAGCGGGGGGGGTTAGCAGAGAGGGAGACTCTGTTTCTGCTGAGCACAGGCGTGCCTTGAAATTCCTAATCTGCTAGCAATCGCGGGGACAATCGGTTCGTTCCACTTCATTCCCCAACTCGATTCCGTCGAGTATTGCGTAACGTCAATCGTGTCCCCGGGATCGATCGTACTATCCCGGGCTCGTCCCAACGAAAACTGCTTTCGTAATCTAAATCCTGGCTCTTAGTAACAGGGCTTTTCGGGCGCCATCGCCAACAAAACCTTTGCTCTTTTTTTTAAACGCGAGCCATTCCGGGGACGTAACCGAGAAGCATTTTTTAACGAAAGTTGTTTCAAGCGCGGAGCGAAATTCCTTGGCGTACTAATTAGGTCCTGATTTAGGACAGATTAAGGGAATAGGACAGTGAATTTCCCGGGGTGGTTAAAGGCCGTGAAATTGATGGTAATTAAGGACTATATCGAGACAAATTAATCAATTAATCAAAGGACAGAATTATAGAAAGTTGAATCATTAATATTTCGAATCAAATTACGTCGTGTTGAATAATTAATCAATTAATACGCAACAACAAATTGCATCCAATTGAAATTTTGAACGTCCGCAAAATATTTCAAACGTCTTTCGATCTTTCGAATGTCGTACGTTTCGGTGTAACTTGACCATTTTTACCGTTCGACGACGAAATTCCCCAACGTTCGGTGAGTTTGGAAACGGGGTGGGGGAGGGATATTTGGATCTCGCAGACGATCAAAGGTTCGAAACTGGGAAATCTGGTCTATCAGATTCTGTCGTTCCGCCGACTTAACTGCAAACGTTCGCAGTGACGTACACTTGGAAGTTCGGTCGACGAGGTCGGTCGATTCGCGATTCTCGAAGGGGCAAAGTGAATTTTCTAGTTACGTAGGCGGAGCTCGAACATATCTGGAACTTTATCTGATCCTTCTTACGCCGATCCCTTGGCATCCTGCCCTCTTGGCCTCGGCTGGCGAAACGTAGAAATAAAGTCCGTGTGAGAGATTACTCAATAACGCGTCCAACGCGCTTGTTCGAGGCCTGCGCCTCCGACGTTCCACCCTCGTGTGTATACACCGTCCCCGAGTATTGTATCGCGACGTTTCACCTACGTTTGACGCATAATAAAACTACGTTTCCATTTAGAAACATCGTCTCCTTATCGAGAAATAAAACAAGCTCGACTTATTCATTTCATTTTGTTACGAACGACAGCGAATAATAAAACAAAGTAGTAATGGCACCCATAAGTGACGTCGTTTTTTCATACTGTGTAAAATTTTATCCCATTTAAATTGTTGTCGCGATGGTGGTAACGTTTATTAAATTAAAAGTCAAATTAAAAATATTGAGAGTAAATATAAGGAATTAAAAGTATTAAAAACTGAAATTAAAATAAAAAAATTAATTTTTGTTAAATTCGAAGGAAACGAAATTACTTACGGGGATAGCCCTGTCATTTAACGGTTTCCTAAAAGAAAGAAAGAAAAAACGAAATTGCGAAATTTCGATCCGTTGAAAGTTCAGAGGCAAAAATTCAGCGATTAAAAATGCGAGATTTCGCAAATACAAGCACGAAAAGACAGAAATATATTCCGTAGCTTTTTGATAAACTCGATAAATTTAAACTGGACACGTTGCACGCGTTTGAGTGCGAAGAGTAACAAAGAAAGACAACATTGCTGCTTTCCGCTTTAAATAGTAGCGGCTGTTTCACAAGGGTCTTTCTGCGGTCATTTATTTATAGCGCTGCAGCGAAACATCCCCTTCGAAATTGTTTTCTCCAACGGGGGATAATAAAAACGGGGAGAAAGTAATGCGATTAATAATGATGATTCGGAGCAATATTTAAATGCCTGGGTTTGCTCTCTGAAAGTAACGTGCTGCAGGGAATATTCCGAGCTTTGAGCTTAAGGGGTTGAAACGCAAAGCGCAACTGGTCGAAGTAATCTGGCTGCGATATCTTTGCTTCCGACTGCAAAAGAGTCACAGTCGGTAAATTTCAACAAAAACAAAATTACACCTTGTCGCGAATTTTATTCTGGAATTTTTCAACAAATTATCAATGAACGTGATAATTTCTAATTGTTATTTACTATTTCGTTCGCCCCAGAAATTTACGTATAATGCAATACGATCTTTACGTAAATCTACGTACATCTTGTTTGAAATGAAATTTATTTCTAACAAATACCACCATTTTTACGCGAACGTACGAAAGTCGGTACTCGAAGTAATTTCAAATTTCAATAAAATCAAACAACCATAAAAATTGCTTCGGCGGTGGGTAAATACGTCCTCGAACCGGATACTGAATAATGACGGTACAATAAGCATCGTCGTGTATCGGAAACTCTCGAGACAGAGAGGAACGCCTAACAATTTGAGAAGCAATTCAATCGCTGCTCCGAACGCGAGGAATTCAGCTTCCTCTTTGCCCCATCTTCCTTCCTCCCTAAAATCAATTCGTATCTCCTATCGTTCGTCTTTTTCGAGTCACTTGGCAATAAAACATCGAACAGAAATTCCCACGATAAAGAAACGGTAATACGATAGCGAGTTTACACGGATACACAAAGTGTAAGAAACGCGTATCGAGGGAATTTCAACGATGTATTCACTGCCTCTCAGCTATTGACCCGATATAATCGATACTCTTTTTTAACTTAATTACGCGATGTCTCTCTTTCTCCATATGTATTCAATGCGAAAATGGATGTTCTGAAAGCGATTGAATCGATTCTTTATTTAACAATTGAGAGATATTGTTCGTTCACGAAAATAAGAAAAATCATCGAAATCATCGCGGCACTTGTAATTTGAAAAGAAGAAGAAACATCTGGAACGTTCTGACTATCCATTCTCCAAAATTGTCATATCTAAGTCTTAAAAAGAGAAAGGAAAAATGAAATGAAAAACGTAGATACAGATATTGTTTTTCAATTTGTGGTCCGTTGCACAAATTAATGGATGTTGGTTTGCAAATTGCAAATGCAATTGCATCTCGACGATAACGCGAAGAGAATCCGCTGCGAATAAACGCAGAAAGTGCGAGAACGAAGGGGGTGGCCGGGTCATAAATCGAGGATCGATCGTGTTTCTTTCGATGGGACGGCGAGCGGAACAAAATCTCGATCCCCCAGCTGCGTCGGAGATCGTAAATCTGTCCTGTATCACGATAAACCGTCCGTGGATACATCAGCAGCGTGTTCCTATTGTTTTAGAATCCCCCTCACCCTTGCAACAGTTGGCACGCACTTGCAGCGGGGTGAAAAACAGGGCGGGGACGCGGCGCGGACGCTTTCGTGACTGGGGAAGCGCTACCCCACTTTTGCGAAAGATAATTTCGAGGCTGCGATAATCTGTAACGACGTGTATAAATCTTCTTCCACCTCGCGAAACTTGCCTCGACTGCTGCTCTAACCACTTGTTCGGCAACGTGCATTCGTTGCTTCGCCGTGCTCAAATTCCTCGGGAGTTTTTCTTCTCTTCTCTTCCTCTTCCTTTCTTTCCAACTCGCTGAGTTGCATCGGAAAATTAGAAAATTCAATTAGTAGAATGAATTTTTCTACGCATGTACGTGCGCAACTCTCGCTCGGAAGTCTTGATTTTTAGGTTTCAACGCGTAAATTTGGTATTTATAAAATTATATTTTCTTAGTGTATACATACCATAATCTGCAAAAGTGGAATAACAAATTCTTTTATGTGGAACAGGAAGCCTAACTTCCTATCCCTCCTGCAGAATAATTCTAACAATCAGAATTATAGAAAATGGCCCGAACAGAATTTTTAATATACTTCATAGAGTATAAAAAAATAGAAGTAAAATATATACGTAGAACGTTAAAATTTCTTTGTCATTGATACTTTATTTTTGAAACTAATATAACACGTGCAAGGGTTTCTCAGCGGGGATGAACACAAAGTCTTCAACATGCATAAATTTGTTGCATAAATTTTCAATTGCACTATTATTTTGTAAAGTAAACATTAAGGTTAAAATCTTAGAATTCAGAATTTTATAGAAATTTCGTAATTTTGTTATTGATCTTTCATTTTCGAAACGATTTTTACTTTTCAGCGGAGATGAGAGAAGAATTTAAACAAAGGAATCTTTCCTTTTCAACTTTTTATACAAACGAATTCTGTGTTCAGAACAATAATCGATTTAGACAAAGAATAAAAGTTCTTTGAGAACTATTTTCATCCCTTCAGTGTGCCGGCAAAGAGAAGTACACGTAGATTAAATATTTTCCCGTGGACTATCTACAGTCGTGATTGCACAGCCATTTTTAGCCAAAATTAGCCACGAGTGACTTAACTTCTCTTTTCCTAACGTTTCAACAAATGTCCAAAAGACATGAATGTCGCAATTGAAAACTTTAAAAAAAAGTTGCCGGACCCCGTCAAAGCAAACTGAATCTGGCGAATTATCGACTTTCTTTAAAAGTAAAAATTTTGTCAGTCACATCAGTCACTGTAAAATCCTTCATTGAACAAAAATAATCTCATCTTCAAATCACATCTTCGCATTATTTGTTTAAAACAAAGTGTAACGACAGTTATCCTGCACAAAGTGACATTAACCCCTCGAGCACAGCATTTGGTATTGATTTGAATTTGATCATTTCCCCACAGGTCTAAATTGTATTAATCAATTTTTATCACGCTTACCAATAATTTGTCTAGTTTTAAATAAGCCGATAGTAAATATTCACGCGTTGATTTCGCATCAACAGACGTGGGTCTGAAATTCTAAGATTTTCAGAAAATTTTCTCAATGATCTTAAAGAAATATTTTTATCGGGCAAAAAAATAATAACTTGGTTACGCAATTTTATTTGCCACTCGCTTCGAAGCAGAGAGCGAGACAGAGCATTTCGTAGCGCAAAAGGAATATTAACAACAGAGTGAGGCGCATCAGGTCATACGTAATGACTTTTCTCCCTTACCAACCCCGAGGGCTCCCCCTTCCATTTCTTTCTTCTCCGTTGATGGGGCCGGGAGTTTTCGGGCTGCCTTATAAAAGTCGGCGTATCCGGAATCTCCCCCTTCACTTTATCCTTGATTTTCGTTGCGGCGCAGGAGGGAGGAAGCCATTAATTTATACCCTTCCTGATCGATCGATCGTTCGTTCGACGGAAAGTTTGAACTTTCAACGGGGACACACCGTGCCAAAGAGCACCGGCGATTACTTTATCACGGTTTGCAACCCTGAAACAGCATAAATGACGTGGAACAAGGAGAGGATGGTGATAGCGAAAATGGAAAATGTCAGAGGAGCTCGGGGAAGAGCTTCGCTTCGATTTCCTGTTGCTTCGATCTTTCGCTCTTTCTCGAAATCTCGCTTGATTGAAACCTGTTTGCAAGTTTCCTTTCGCGGAATGATTTTTTTATATTTTAATTTCGACGCTGGTTAGTCGGATTTTTATTTCAAAGATTGTTACACCGTACTGCCTTCGTAGACGAGATTGTAATCATTATGATTATAGTGACAAGTTTTTCAGATTCAAGTCATTCTAAAAATTACTCTATCGTCCTATGAATAACTGTAATCCCAGTTGCAATTAATTTCGAAAATTCACGAAAGCGTTAAGGTAATTTTATTTTCTACTCTAACGTAGAATTTGCCTGTCATGTTCAACATGTTCAACAGAATTTAATCCTTCACAACTACCATATTAAGTAAACGAACCGAGCAATTTTTGAGCATCCCCGAAGAATAATCGCAATATTCCGACGTCAGTTTCCTCTTCTATCACGATCACGCGTCTTCCGAGAACTGTCCGCAACTTCTCGTCAAACAACCGACGTGCCTTTCGCCGCAAGTAGCAATTCAAATACGGGAAGAGAAAAATGGAGGGAAATTTCTCTCGGCGGGTAAATCGTCGCGGAGGAGCGAAGGAGGAAGGGGGAAGAAGGAAGAGCGAAGCGACACATTCGTTCAAAGAAATGGAGAAAACTCGTTCGACAAACGCATTCCCCGTGTCAGAATTTCGTTCTCCCCCTCGTGGAAGCGAGTCGCGTTAAGGGGGTGTACCATAAATATCGCGGCGAGAAGGAAGGAAACGTGAGAGCTGAAATGGAAGAGCGAGGACGCGCGACTTCTCGTTCGGCCGCGCGAGCGTCTCTCCTGCCCGAGAAACTCCGTGATCTCGTTCTGAAAATTGCATAACCCGCCTAATCGATCGTTCGCGGAACTCGGGACCTCGTTCCTTTGTCGGCGACGCCGTAATTGAATTTGGAACAAAAGCAAGCGAGGGACCCGAAACGAGTTCGAAGAGGGGGCAGAGGAAGAGAGGAAAAGGATACGAACGAGTTATTGAATGAGAGAAGTCTTTGAAAAATTTCCAGGGGGAAAAATTTCGTAAGTAGGAATTTCCTTTTAATTTTATAATTTTATAATTTTCATCTTTCCAAAAAAAAATTTTTTTTTTTAAGTATGAAGAACGTATATTTTATCGTTGGATGAAATTATTGATACGTGTATGTATCTGGTTTTATAGTGAAATATATTTTTCGAGTTTTACATACTTTCAAGAGATACATGTTAATAATATTTTGCTAGAAGGACTTGAATCCAAGCGATTTCAATAATAAAAAATTAAAGCAACATTTGCCTCGATGTAGAATTTACAATTAGAGACACTTTAATTATCAAATATTATCACTGAAAGTGATTTTAGTGGGGGGTAACCCAGAAAATCGGTCCTCTTCAGGTGCAACGCTGATGCAACGAAAATTAGCGATTGGTTGATTTGGGTCACGTGATTCGTGAGGGGGCGTGGAATAGACCTCGAGTAGGAGTGGCGTTGTCGCGCCTGCAGTTTGTTTCGTATCGATTCAAATGTTTGCATATCGATAAAATTTTATGGCAAAAAGGTGGTCCTCATTTGCTAGTCAAAACAGTTGCTTCTGGGCCTTTCAGTGAGACGAATCGTACTGGGGTACAAGTCGCGCAGTTTTTTCTTTGACTTGTACCTCCGTACGATATTTGTGGCCATTTTGCTTTCGTCCGAATCGTTTCGCTTTTCTTTCCCGAAGTATGCGGCGTGCGCACGGAAGAGAAAATTCGAGGATAAAGCAAAGAGGGATTTAAGGAAAAAAATAAGCCCGAAGCACGACGGTTCGACGCATGACGGAGGTCCTTTGATCTCGGTGCTGGCCGAAGCAAGCAAATTGTGGGTCCTCAAAGGGACGGTGATTGAAGTCACACGAACCGTGCAACCATGCTTCGTCCATTCCCTTCCTCTTGTTTCTTTATTTAAGGAATTACTTTCGGCAGCTTCCTGTGTAAATAATTGCCCGCCAACCATCGTCCGTCCCTCAAATACTCTTCATATCAAACACGCGTGACGCTCTCCATTAAATTTTATTGAAATCTATAAAAATCTGCGGCGATACACGATCTTGGGTAAAAAGTTTTTTCAAGGTTTTCCCTTTACGCGTTTCATCTTGCAGTTCTCAAACTTGAGGGTTGATAATATATTTTGACACTGTTGGCTTTAGAAAAAACGATCTAAATACAGTAGTTGCAAACCAAACGCTTTTTAGAGAAAAATACATTATTTTCGTTCATTTTTATACAAAACGTTGATCC
>KQ435729.1:885104-912426 GCA_001276565.1 Melipona quadrifasciata | reverse complement strand
AGACATCATTTCAGACTGTTGATCTGTTGAAAGACGAGAGTTAACCGAACTATACCAAAAATCTTGTATGATACTTTCTACGTCATAAAACATACGTCGCGCAATTAAAAACTAGTGCGTTTCAATTCCAAAATCAAAAATTTCGCCCAGTCGCTGCAACGTATGCACGGTTATTCAAAAACGGAGGAAAACAGAGAGAATGAAGAAGGGTGAGTTACACAACCGGAGCGATGGAGCAAATGTTTTTTTTAAATCCGGCGGAAGAAGTGGCTCGAAGAATTTAATTAAAGCGACTGCTCGTCGACGACGAAGCCGCCGGCCGGGTTTGAAATTTTTTTGAGATCTCTCGGCGTCGTATTCAACCACTAGTTGCCATCTGTTCCGTATACCGGCTCACCCCCTCTCGCGACTGGGAGAGCCTGCGGAACGCGGCCACCCCGGCGAAATCAACTACCTGTGGATGCAACTTAAGTGACTCCGCGCCGCGCCCAGCCACCGCCGCTACCAATTATGCGCGATAAAGTTTCAACAACGCGAATTTCATTCCCACCATGGTCGACCATTATGCAATTAATCGAATTCCTCGGGATTTCTTTTCCCATCCCTGGCAGCTCCCCTCTCGTCTCCGTTTTATCGGCCATCTTAATCGTTCGCGCCCCGGTAATTGAGACGCGACGTCTCGTCTCGGCCATATTTCTTTTTCATTTTTCTTTTCTTTTCTCACCTGTGGATACGGTGAGAAAATTAACGATCCTTAACGAGTTAACGCTCGAGTTTCAACTCGTAGATGAGAATCGATACGCGTGTGTACGCTTTTAGCAGGTACTTGATTACACAGATTTAGCACGGTGATTTACTTGTTTTAATTGTTGAAGCCGGTAACACGTGCCGGAAGATTTATAGTGTCGTAAAGTTTCATTTTTATGAATGGGAATTAAATTTTGTTCCTTCCTTTTTTTTTTTTTTTTTTTTTATCATTGAAAGTGATTTTAGCGGGGGTAACCCAGAAAGTCGGGCCTCTTCAGGTGCAACGCTGATGCAACGAAAATTAGCGATTGGTTGATTTTGGTCACGTGATTCGCGAGGGGGCGTGGGGTAGACCTCGAGTAGGAGTGGCGTTGTCTGGTACTGAGCGATCGCGCTTTGTAATTTGTTTTCTATCGATTCAAATGTTTGCATATCAATAAAATTTTATGGCAAAAAGGTCGTGCTCATTTGCTAGCTCAAAACAGTTGCTTCTGGGCCTTTCAGTGAGACGAATCGTACTGGGCTACAAGTCGTGTAGTTTCTTTTATAATGAAAGTTTTGAACAATGAGATGATTGATAATTAGGAAAAGGTGTCCAAGTTATAAATTATTTTAGTTTATTTGGAAGCTCGATCTCTTCTTAAATCCATCGACAAGCAACTGAACAGCCTTGATATCCAAAAACCTTGATTTTCCTACTTCTGAATTAAGACACTCTTTAATCCTCAAACTCGAAACTCGAAACTCAATCTCTTTTCAAAAACAGTCATCCACACTGGAGAGCAAGAACTTTGACTTTCTCACCCCTTTAACTTTCAACCCTCGACAACCCGAAGCTCGAAGCTCGATGTCTTTGTCTTTCCAAGTAAATCCACCGGGCAAGCAATTGGATAGTTCTCGCGTTCGTTAAGATAGCTGGCATAGATTAGCTGGCACGAGCGAGTGGCGTGTCGTTAGCGATTGGTATCGGTCCGTGCGGACACGCGTCGGGCCTAATTTCATCCCAGCAGCGTGCAATCTCTTCGTGGCGTCCCACCGGGCGGTGCCCGGGAATCAGGACCTAAATCGGATCGGACCGTGGCTCGTAAATTATTCGACACACGCGTATACGTCCACGTCGATTTTACCCTGCGTGGAACGATAGATAGGGGGACAATCAGCGAGGAGGACGGAGCCTCGTTCATTTGCCGCTGTGTCCTTCGGGCGAACGACGACAGCATTTTGGAAAGAGGACGTCGTTTTCTTAACGTGTTTCGTGTTCCAGAGGAAGATATTCGAGCGTTCTCTCTATTGGATTGCGTGACCAACGAGATTTAGAAGAACGTCGTACGAAGAAAGGCTTTGGTGCTTTCTTTCGTTCTTCGTGAGATTTGTAGGACTGTTCATTCGAAGGCGGAAGATGCGAGAGAAAGATAGAAAGTAAGTTGGAACGTTGTGTAAGAATTAAGTTAAGTTATCGCAGGAAGTTCAATTGTCTATGATTCCTCGGTCAGGTTAGAACAGCTTGCGACTGGTTAAAAAGTAACAGACTTTTGCCCAAACCATTTTTCTCCTATACAAGCATACGGTTACAGTTAAGAATTAATCGATTTCTGTATATCTCAAGAGAGATACGTCTCCGTTCAGTTTCAAAAAATACACGACGAACTGTTATTTTATTCGATAGCAGGGAGAATTTCGTTCGAGTCGCCCGTTGCTGCAAAATTGAACGAAGCTGTGCACAACTCTTGAACAAACAACACACGCAAACCTTCCCCATTCTCGCAACAATAATTCCTAGTATCCAACCCCAGCTCAACGTCCCTATATCAGCTGAGCAAAATTATTAATCATCCTATTAAACATTACACGCGCACGTATTTTCCGTTCGCAGCGAACAATCGTCCATCTTCCATCTTTCTTCTCCCCTCCTCTCCCCTCCTCCCCCCCCCCCCCCCCCCCCTCCTCCGATTTATCGAGGCACTCGATCGTGAACGAAGCGCCAAAGGAAATTGGAAACGTTCCGGGGTCATTTTTCTTCCGGATATCGCGAGTCGTGATCCGAGCTTAAGGGTAAATAACCTACGGTGGCTCGCGAAAGTACTTGAACACACGTAGACGCATATATGTTTTCGTACATATGTTATATACGTGTTATTCGCGTATTACGTGGATTGTAAACATTTTGAAATCCGAGGTCCAATTATCGTCATTTTATTGGTACAATTTGAAGGAAATTGAAATATAAAAATTACGCATATTAATATAAAATAATATATTAATGTGAAAACTATAAGATATTTAGTGCAAATATATATTCTGCTTGGGCCACAAAATTATTTAGGTAATTGATCATTCATCGCATTAATAAATTTCGAGGTTCTTAGAGAGTAGAACTTATAAGATGGTTTTATTTACGCTACATACTTTTACATTAAATGCATGCAAGTACAATTTTTAATTGAATACACGTTTGCAGTAAATATCTAATGACGTTTCTGATTTTTCAACTTCTCGTAGCTTCTAATTCTCGCAATATCACACGAGGAGAAAATGATCGAAATGGCCAATTTGTAATTTTTCTTTGAAATCTCACAGATGTAAAACAGTACACTGGAAATTCAAATGAGTTTTCGTAAAATATATAATATATAAACGTGCAAATAAAAGCTTTTGCATTCTGTTTCTTTTTGCCTTAATTCATCGACAGAAACTTCATGCCTTATTACACTTATTACACTTATCTTATTACACTTTAATAAATTTTGAACATTCTACGTAACACACGCGACAAATGCGGAAAATTTGTCAGATATTTGAGAATTTTCGAGGTGTTCGAGTACCTTCGTGAGCAACCATCCACGGCCAAACGCGAAAATAATTGAATATCCTTTCCCTATCCTACTCTCTTTGCAACTCCGATAATCAAGCAACGATAAAGACCAGACTACCACAGCCGCGTAATTAATAACGATTTCTCATAATCATTAACCGCGGCGCGGCGCGAATACGACAAGCGGTAATAATAAGTATCATAACGTGGCACGTTGTCGGTGCTCAGGAGAGGGAAGCATCGTATTACGCTTATGCTGGCTCTCATTTACTTCATTGTTATCGCGGTGTCACGCGAATCTTGCCAACTATAAACGAAGAACTTGGCCCCTAATGGCCGTACCTTTATGGAGCCAGCCATGCAACATTAACATATTCTTATAACGTTTGATATCGCGTTGGTGTTGCGCTAAGTATTGCGCGTGCCCGTTTCTTAATTGCACTCCGCCATCAGAGATACCGATGCTCGAGATGTGATTTTTGTGGGTGTAAGTTCGGCGAATGAAGAGAATGAAACAATTGGTGTTTTGAGAGTTGGAGGTAGAGAGAGAGTGACATTGGAGTAATTGTACTCTAATTTACAGCCGTAGGGATCAATATTGCATTGAAATTGTAAGTTTCGATTAGAATTTTCTCAATTTGCGTTATTTAATATTCCGATCGTGAGAAGGTCAGTCTAGTCTAGACTAGAAAAAAATATAATATACTTTTATAATGTGTGATTTTTATAATACAGGAGTCTACAGGTTTCCTGTTAGTGATCTTTGTTCATACAATACGCCGTAATAAAAATTAGACTAAAATTCAATTTAAGCAAATAAAGCTCGCACAACTGTCATACTTAATTCTACCGTACTTGACATAATTTTTTTATTATTGTATTTCCAAAGTTTTATCTATCTAATCAATCTGGCGCACGAAGCAGATTATTTCGCAACTGAAAAAAAATTCATGTGATTGATATCGTGCTGATTACTCGAAAAAAAAAGGAATCACGAATGAAGAAATAATTGCAGAGAGCGGTTGTTTATTAAAGATTATTAAATCGAATCCACCGGGGGAGGGAACACTTTGAACGTCCGGCCGTTCGCACGCGTTCCTGGAAAAATCGATGAATACGCCAAACGTTTTATTATATATGGCGGAATTTCCCCATGTCGCCGAACAGATACATATACATATATATATATATATAACACAGAGGAAAAACAATTTCATTTCGTTGCGCGAGCAAGCGCGAGAAGCGGTTCTCATTAAATCTCCTTAATTTCCTCTTCCGTCCATGAAACAGCGGTGGAATTAAATTTTCGATAAAGCACGAGCGCGATTGCCACTCGTTTTAACCGGGCCAACTGTTCATCCTTCACCTTTCACCTTACGATCTTTTTCGTTGCAGTTGCGTAAATCAACGTCGGCTATTTACCGACGCGAGATTTACCGACAAGTTTGTCAAAATTAAATTTAAACCTTCTGATCTCGCGCGTGCCTTTCTAGCCTGTGATATTTCATTACTCGCGATTTCAAGAGCGGGGGCATTTCAATCGCACTTCAATTTTGAGAGCCTTTCGCAAAAGCAACCTTGATCGTTTACGCGTTGAAGGGAAATTTCATTCGTGAATTGTTCATTTTTCAAAGCTTCGACTTCGTCGAGCGATTCAAAATTTTCTTCAGATTTTTTTGAACGTCTATAGCAAGAACGTTAGGCGTGAATAATGTGACAATATGCAGGGTTGAGACCAATTATTGATTTGGCTTCAATTCAATTTTAAGAGCACTGTTTCAAATGAACTTCAAAATTCTATTTTAAAAACTGGTTGAATTTTGAGAGGTTTGTTTTAAGCAAAATGGAACTTCAGTTCCAAGTCAATCTTGAAAACAATCGTAAGCTGTATTTTAAGGACAATTGAATTTCAATTTCAATTAATGTTGAGGACTATATTTTAAGTGGAATTTCGATTCCAATTCGATCTTGAGAGAGCTCTATTTTAAAATCAATGGAATTCCAATTGCATTTTAAGAGAAGTTTAATCACTCAATTCCAATTCAACGTTGAGAACTTTGTTTCAATTTCTACTCGAGATTCTAGAAACAATGGAATTTCGCTGAACTAATGACATCGTTAGAGAACCAGAAGAATTGCTCTTAAAATAGAGAACAATATCTCTTAACTTTGTCATTTCCATCAAAAATAAAATTCAACTTTCCGGTCGCTCGGTAAGTTCTTCACTCGAGAACGAGGATGTGTAACAGTTACGCTCGCCGAGAGAAGGGAAACAGCGAGTCGAGGAACGCAGGATGCCTCGGGGCGGGGAAACAAGCCTTTCAACACGTTTTCCTATGCTACTTGACGATACGAGGGGTAGAAACAGAGGGGGTGAACACACACCCGCGGAGGGTGGACATATTCGACAAACGTTGCGCACGGTGAAAATATCGGCACGACGCGTAGGAATTTACTGCCTCTTGTTCAGGAATTTCGTCTTACCAGCCTTGTATCTTTGTTTCTCACCCCTGCTCCTGATTCCGGCTCCTGCTGGCAAACTATCCCCGCTGGACGGGAATCGCCGGTATTTAATCTTAGGGGAAATCTTCCGTTTCAATTTACTCGTTCGAGAAGAAAGTGACACGATGTCCAGGGGAATGACAAATAGGCTCGTCTCGAAGATAACCCACCCTTGTGTGAATATATTTCGCGAGATATGCTCGGGGACCACGCTTGGGATACGTGAACGTCGAAGAGAATGGAAGAGATCTTCGAATATATGGAATATGTTTCGCTGATCCTCTTCCTTTGCTTCACTCTTCGTTTTTGTTTCTTTCAAGCATTGTTAAAGATCTTTCGAGTTTGCCAGGTTATTAATTTTTTATCTGGTCGGGTAAATTATTTTTTAATAAAATTGTCATTTTAACAACCTGACAGATTCGAAGATACAAGTCTTTTAATCACAGAAACCAGACGAAGATAAAATAACGTGATGTGAAATCGTGTGTTTACAAAAGTACAACGTATTGAATCTCAAAATTATTTCTCCACGATACATCATCATTGTGACTCGTGACATTTTTCATATTTCTTTAAATTTCACGTCTTAGAGAACTCGCTGGAGAGGCAACTATTTTTGCAAATTCCCCGCCCCCATTTTGCTACTACTATTGACAGATTAAGCAATCATTTTCTCGAGTGATATTTATCTAAATACCTTAAACAACGAGCAAATCTAATAAAAGCTGATTCGGTGGTAATGGCCGCCTCTCGAAATCTCTGAGGGAGGCACTCTCGTCGAAGGAACACAGCTCGCGCGATTCGAGCAGGATCGTAGCTGGCAAGTGGTCGAGTGGGGCTAAGTAAGCTTTGCGTGTCACCCTGAAGAGAGGATTTTCTCGGTCCCCTTTCCTTCCTCGCGATGATTCGTTCGTTCCTCCCTGTCTTTCTCCTTTTTTTTTCTGCCGCCTGTTTTTTTTTTTCTTCCTTCTTTTTCCTTCTTCTTCTGCGTTTGGTTTTAATCGAATGCACCCCACGGAAAGGAGATTTTATTAAAACGAGTTGAAGTCTGGAAGGGGGCTGGCTCTGCTCCTTTTTCCTTTCTTTCTTTTTCGAGGATGCCTCGAGAGAGGGAGACTGCCGCGAGAGATTGTGTTTTTCTAAAGGGTGCGCGAACGGATGGAAGCCGAGCTGTTCGAACGGGATACTTTCCTCAAACGAGTGTTTTGTCTAGAAATTTAACGGCGATAATCGTTGAAGTAACATTGATTCGTTGTTTTAACACTGGAAGATGTTCTTTCTCTTTTTCTCCGACGAGTCGGGAGTTAGGAAACCGAGGGAAGTTCAAACTTTATTTTGAAAGACTTTTCGAAACTTCGCGCAAGTAGGCAAGTTCGGGACAAACGAAACTCTGCCGTCAAAGGATGGGCATATGTATAAATAAAATATCTGTCGAAAAATTTCATTGATATCAAATTTTAGCAAATTTCAAGAGATCGTTGTAAAGAGGGGATTTCGGTTTTAAAAAATTTTATGCATCGTGCCATATCACATCGATTTTTTAATAAGCAGGAATTTAGTTTCTAGCAATGAAAAATTAAAATATACACTTTGCACATACACTTAACAGTTCGGAGCATTCTCTTGGTTTTTTTACGAAATATACTCCTTCGTGCATTTTTCTGAGAGATAAGAATTTATCATTGTAGTTATTCTTTTACCATAAAGAAGTAATATTATTTATCTAGAAAAATTATTATTTCTTTCGAAATACTAAACGTATAAAAATTTGAAATATGCGCACACAATCTTGAAAGGCCCTTTTACTGTCCTTCATATATATAAAATCATTATAATTATAATTTTACCATAAAAGAGTAGTATTACGAACGTAATATTTATTTACACGAAATTTTAAACGTACAAAAATTCAATCGCTGTTCCTCGCACTTTTTAAACGAAACAAACTTCTTCGTGTTATAACAATAATAATAATTATAATTACAATTGTAATTATAATTATCGTAGGAAAAGTAACATTTATTTGCCTGACAAAATCATTACTCCCTTTGAAATCTGAAACGTGCTCCGAATTTTTGAACGGCTGTACATTTCCTCGCGTTCAGCTATTCCCATAAAAAATCGAGAAACTTAAACATATATCCTGTGTACATACACCAACAAACAGAATTGCGAACGGAGAGACGAGGGGAGAAAATAGGGAGATATCCAATCCTTGGAATATCCTCGGCTCATCGTCACCCCCTTCCACCGGCCGTTTCCATCCACGGACGAAAATCCGACGGAGTTAAAATCGGGGGCAGCACACGAGCGCCGTGCGGCCAAGGATATATCCAGAGAGAGATCTAATCGAGAGGGGTGCTCGTGCTGCACCCTGCTGCAGTTGCAGGGTGAATCATGCCGCGATACAATCGAGCCTCGGTGGCTTCGCTTCACGTAAAACGTGCCTCTGCGGTTCTGCGGTTCGTCGATGGCCGCACCGCCGACGCGTCTGCCTGTGTGTGTGTGCGTGTGTGTGTGTGCGCGCGCACCACGACCTCGTCCACGCGAATCCATTTGTATCCTCTTTATATCAAGATGCAATCTGATGATTGGTCAAACGACCGTGCAATTTACTCGAGTGTTCTCCTCGGCGACTATTCTTTATCGCTTCTTTATCACGGCGTGCCACCGTGATTACACCGAGCCAACGATAAGCAGACGCCTCGAATTTCCGCGAGGAAGATCTCCGCTCGATGATCTTCGCCGAGTTTCCCGACACCACTCGAACTCTCGCGTCCGAGAGTCCCGGACGTTGTTGTTGGGGAATTTCTGTTCGAAGCACGTCGAAGCTTCGCCTTTTATCCTCTTGTTGCTGATTGTTTTCTCCTCGGGTTTGAACCGATCTTCGGTTCGTTTCTTTTTTGAAAAATTTTGACGAGTTTTCTCTCGAGAAGTGAGTGTCTGCTTGTAAGAGAAATAGAAGTATTGTCGCGAGCAGAGTTCTCCTCCTTTCTCTCTTTTTTCTTTAATTTTGTTTTTTTTTTTAATTTTTTTTTTTTTTTTTTTTTTGTTTTTTTTTGTGAAGGAGAATTGAGTTTAACGCGAGGAACTGGATGAGATTGCTTTTATTAGGTTAATGGACTATTCTTGACAAATTTAATACCTATCGTTTTGTTTTTAGAGAGCCGTACCATTAGGCCAACGCACCTGTGCCAAACACAACGTCGACGTCTGAAAGTAACGGAGATTAGAGGATAAAACAGCCAAATGTTTGAACTTGATCGCGTCTTTGTCTATTAATTCGATTTATCGTTATTAACTACGATCACAATACCGAAACCAATAATTATTGAAATATTCGACTCAATTATATTTACAAGAGGCGTATAATTAACTCGATTATATTTACAAGAGGTGTACAATTAACCAATAACGAGGGAAAAGTCGATAATTTAAGCTGTGAGAGAAAATCACCAAACAATCCATTTCACCTCAAAAGTTTCAAAGCACTCGGAATCTCTACTTTGAGTGGACAATTGTAAAAATTCAGACATCTCTAAAAACAATTTTTTTCGCAGCTAGATCTACCATTATTTTAATGAATGAAGCCTCGACTCTTAACGACAAGCCTTTAGAACGTGCTGCACGATGTTTTTTTATTGAATTTCGAATGTTAAATTTCTCAAAAATTGAAGAAATCCTCGTCGTTTAATTCTAACTTCCAAAAGTCAATAAAATGATGAGAAAAAAAATCGTACAGTAAGTTTCAAGAGCTCATTGTAAAAAGGAAATTTCGATCTTCGAGATGGTGATGGATCTTGTCGCGAGAAAAACTTTTTTTTATGAAAAATCCCGTTTTCAGGGACGTTTGAATTTTCGCAATTTTTCGAGAAAAGGATATTTTTATTTTCTCATCCGCTACACAACGTGAAATCATCGTATTTGAGAGGCCTTATTCTTTAAAATAAGACCATGTTTCCCTTTTTTACAATTTAGAAGTCATGACAATTTAAATTATTGACAAATTGTTGGTTCAGTTATGCTCTTCATCGTGTAATATCGTGCGACAATATAACATAACGATGACAATGAATGAAATTTTTTAACACGCAAGAACAACATTTTAATATACAATATTGTTGTAATATTGGACGTACATACAAAAGAAAAAACACATGTTAACATTTAGAGAAACGTGCAGAGAATTCTCTACCAAACTTCAACATCATCCTTTAAACTCTTCGAATTTACTCGAAGATTTCGTCGTTTGTATCACTTTCCCCCTAAGCCTCTCCGGTTATCCGTCTCACATCTCACGTAAGAGGTGGCACGCGAGACCCCGACGGCGCGAAACAAGGAAAAAATGCCGTTGGATTTGCCTTTGAATGTCTTTCATGGTTACTTTACATCGACCATGCTAATCTTAGGAGGACGGCCGTAGTCTGCCACGGTTGCAGGACCCTTCCTGTCGCTTTCACCCTGCCTCGTACCCCTCGCGGCCAACGTAAATACTCGGTGACGTGCAACGAAGGGATTGTCCGTGTAGGTTAACCCGTAACCATGACGTCGTGCTTATAAAGAGCCAGGGAGACAGACAAGTTCCACGAAGAAAAAGACAAGTTTAGTTCGTGTAACGAAACGGAAGACGCCGAGGGAGCACTAACGAGATTTATAAGTGAGATTCGCGGGACCGAAGTTTGTCGCTTCGACAGTCGGAAGGGGGTTGTTTGTCGCCCGACCGAGATAACGTTGAAATGTTTCTAGCTTTACGTTCGCTGTTGTTGCCGCGCGAATCTCGCGGGAACGTGGCACGCGTGTTTTTAATAAGTATCAATCTTCGTTAGTTAGATGGATGCACGCTCGGCGAAATTTACGCGCGCTTTATTATCGCATATTTTCGCCAGGCGAAACGAACATGTTCGTTTCGGAGTGATTTAAGCTAAGGTTGCAAATGTTTATCGCGATACGATCGATGTTTGCGGCAACTCCAGCGCGCTTTTAACGGTGAAACTTTTTTCAAACTGAAGAGTTCCATTTGGGGAACAAAAGGGGCTGTAGATACCTTTTGGCTACTTGCGTGGTAGTTGCAGTCCTTTTTCCATGTTTGTTCTTTATCGATGTACCACGATGAAGATTGATAGTGAACGAATATGTATAATAGAACGAAGAAATATTCATTAATAGACATAGTTTCAGGCGTCATGTTTCATATTTTACGTAGATATATATATAAAAGCCTTATAATCCTATATTTTTTAATATAAGAAAAATTCTAAGCTAATTCTGACATCACGTCTGATGCCGCCTGTGTTAAATTTAACCCAAACTTAAACTCAAATTTAGATCTGAAATTAAAGGCCGACTTAAAATTCAATTAAATCAAGCTATATAAAAACTAAAGTGCACGAAATAAACGTACGACACTTGAGGAAGAACAGTAAATTGCAGAGTTGATGGTTAAGAAAAGCACGACAGCTACGTACGTGATCAAAAAGGAAGGCCATAAATCGTCCGATATATATCGCTATATCCTATCCCGGCGCGATTACTCGAAGGAGAATGGAGTATTATTTCGTGGCTTCAACAGGATTTCCATTTTATACGATGAAAAGAATACGACGGCTCGCGTTATTCTTCATTTTGTCGCGCGATTTGTCTACGTGGAGGTATAAGAACGTACGGCATCGTAAAACGAGCCGGAGAACAGCCGAGGGTGATAGAACAGCGTTCCCAGCGCCTCTCTCGCGGTACACACACTCGCAGTTCCCGGGTAAATTATCCCCTATACAAGACGCCACTCGAGCACCATGGTAACGTAAGCTCTCCAAGAACTGAAACTGGAATTTCTCTCTCTTAGACTACATATCTATCTATATATACTTTTCTCTCTCTCCCTATATATATGAAGAGAAAGAGAGAGAGAGAGAGAGAGAGGGAGTAATGTAATTGACATAAATCTAATTGTAATGATGAAAAACTTCCGACAGAAAGAAAACGCGATCGAGTGAGAAAGACGAAACACTAATTAAACAATAAATATATTTTAGTATAATGCATTAAATAAATATTGAATGTATATTTTAGTGTAGTATATAAATAGTATATCTAGACTATGTCTATCTCTCTCTCTATCTATACATATTTCTCTACAGATGTATATATATAGAAAAAAAGAGAGAACTTCTGACAGAAAGAGAACACAATCTATGATGGAATGAGAAAGACGAAACACTAATTAAATAGTAAATATATTTCAGTATAATATTAAGTAATTAAATAAATATTGAATGTACATTGTATATTATAATGTGATATATATATTTCATTATGTTATAATGTAATATATGTATATTTTAGTGTAATATATAAATAGTATATGCTATATCTAGATTGTATCTATCTATATATATATATTTTTCTGTATATATAAAGAAAGAGAGAGAGAGAGAAATATAATTGACATAAATCTAATTGTGATTAAATAAACTGATTAAATAGTAAATATATTTTAGTGTAATACATTGAATAAATATTGAATGTATATTATATGTTACAATATAATACATATAATGTATATTTTAGTGTAATTTATAAATAGCATATGCATTTCTTGAATAGCATGTTATTTGTATTAGTATCGGTATTAATAATATTTTATGTTAATATTTATATTTACAGTGTAAAATATACTGCTTGCCAAAAGAATTGCAACCGTTCAAAAAAAGAGTTACACAATTTTTCGTGTTCAAGTATATAATAAATGGTCAATAATTCACATTGCACCTTCCAAATTTTCTAACCAAATTTCAACGATCCAAAAAAAACAGGCGTGTCTTTGAGATTTGTATCGTCGCAGCGCCAAATTTTCGAGCGTTTGCAACCTTTCTGGCGGGGAAAACATTCGACGTGCAAAAATCAGACGCATTCTGAGAAGAGGCAGAGCTTTCTATTTTTACGCACGAGAGACGATTTATGCAAATTTCGCGAGATGATACGTACAGTTAATTCCACGTTTCTGAATATGCATAGAAAAGATAATTCGCGTCCCGATATACGTTCGACCTTCTCGCGAATGCTTCCCGGGGAATTTGATCAAATTTCTATTAAACGACAGAGCAAAGTGAGTTGACCTAACGAACTAATCAGGCTGGCTTATGTCGCTCGTTAGCGGACGGGACACATGTATCCGCATAGGCTTTTCTACAATGTATTTAATGTATGCGAAGTCATTCCTGATTCAGCAAAGTTCCACGGCGCAGGATGAATCATCCCCCCTCGTGCACCGTAGAGCTCGAGCACCGCGATAACGTAGGCACTTTACAGCCTCGAACGAGAACGACGCGAACCTATCTGTCTCTCTCCCTCTCTCTCATCGTGTGTTCTCTCCTCTTTGTCACGCTCACGAATCTCCATCTTTGTCCCCCTTTCTCTATTAATTCGACGTGTTGCTGCGGCAACTACGGTGTCAGCAACATTACCCGTTCCTGTATCGATGAGATAGAAATGTCAGCCGAATGGCTAACGAGGATGCCACGTGCGGCGACGCGACAATCTCGTTCGGTTGCGTAATTTTGATGTATCGAAAACGGCGGGGAACCTTAAAATTTGGCAATGCTGGCTTAACGAGCGATTGTGCGCGACGCTGATTTTATTATATTCGCCGTGCTAAACGATTGCTCCGACTCGTCGAGATACGCAAAACGGTAAATATTTGCGTGCTCCGATTTCGTGCTGGTGGATGATTACGTTAATTACGTTACGGAATTAATTAGGTTATTCAGAATGGCGTTGTTGCGAATAACATTAATTGGTCGTGTTAGAACTTATGCGGAATTAATTACATTATGTGCTTCAACCTGAGACGCCTCAAAGGAGAAAAGGTCAAAGATAAGAAGAGATGGAAGTGATTCTCTGACAAAAAAGGAAAGGAGGCAAAGAAGCAGAGTGGAGAGGAAACAAGAGCAGGAAAAGGAATCTGCACAAAGGAGAAATCTAAATGGGAAGAAAGGTGAAACGAACGAGGGAGGAACAAAATGAAAAGAAAAGGAAGAATACAGAAGAAGAGGAGAGGCGGCGAGGGAAAAATACACGGAAAGGGTCATTTTTCCGAACCGAATCCACTCCCAAACGACGTTTGTCGCGCGTGTGATAAACGTCAACAAACAATTCGAATGCAAACTGGCTGGAGATGCGAGCAACGATCCTGTAAAATTACCAAGCCAATTCCGCGACACGAATCGCACAACGGCGTGCATTAACGCGAGTCGGCATCGCGACGCATTAAGCGAAATAATTTATGGCGCGAAATTGTAGTCCCCGTGGCTGTACGGGCAAGGGGAGGGGGGGCAGAGCCGGATGACGTGTATGTAAGACAAATGGCATAGAAACCAACGCGCGGTCGTAATCTCTCCGTACGTTGGCTGGATATCCGAATGGCAGTCACCGAATACGGCCAGATCCCGCACGATATCGTTCCATTATCCTCGAGGCCGTCGCGATGCACCACCTCATCGGCCATTCACAACGCGATCCCCTTGATTCGACGGTTCAATTATCGATTCCGATCCGACGAGCCACGTCGTGAACCTGCGCGCCCGCATAAACGATCCAACTCGTGTCTCGTTCCACCGCGAATCGATAAACCGCCGTTCATGTTGAAAACGCGGAGCGCGGATCCACAAGTGGGGATTAAAAGGAGAGAAAGGAGGGTGAGGGGGGGAAGTGGAGGAACTAGAAGAAGAGGAAAGAAAGATATCGGTTTATAGGTGAAAGAATTAAGCGAATGGCATTGCACGTTGAGTGACCTGTACACTTCAATTTGTTTTACTTGCAGATTTTTTTTATCGGCATCGTTCCTTTTCGTGGGCGACTCTTCAACTCCTTTCGAAGACGCGAGGATTCGTTGCTTTCGGATTGAATTTGGGTTTTAAATATCTGACGCGTTTCTCGTGTTACATTTTGATCGTCTCCGTCTCTTCTTTCCCTTTGTCGAGTAAATCTTACGGGTTTTGGTTCGTGTCGTTTACACGTGCAAGGAGTTTTAGGAGATTGGCGTCAAACTTCAAGAACGCGTACGACACGCGTCGAAACAAACATGGACGTTCGATAAAATGAATTCAAACGTCATTCGTCATTGATCAAAAGCTTCCTGCTTGTTTTGACGATTGTCACGTGTTCTTGAAATTTAAAACCAACATCTCGAAACAAATCTGCACAAATAAATTGAAAAGTTAGTGGATGGTATCGATATGCCAAACTTGAACTTTGGAAAAAGGATCTACACCGATCTGACATAAAATACAATTTCAACAAGTTACTCGCCGTTCTAAACCAGATTTACTCTACTATCTGTGCGCGTCTGACCATAATTATACATATTCCACTGATCTCGCTAGCTCACGAAAATATTCGCACGCCCATCGATTCTGCGTTACACGAAATATATTATTATACGACAGACGGCATGATATGATTATCATGATCACGTTAGTTACAAAGAAACCCAAAAATGTTAAGTAACAAAATATTTTAATTATTTAATTTGATATGAAATTTAATATAAATACTAATTTTAAATGATTTATCGTTTAATACAATAAAATTTATATCAAATAATACTTAAATTATTTACTTAACGTACAAAATACTTAAATTATTACTTCAAATGTAAGACACTTTTGTAAGACTTTCATTTACGACGACGACCACAAACATCAAATTTCTAATTAAAAAGTTTCTAATTAAAAATTTGCAATATTTAAACTATTATAATTTTGTGACACGAAACATCAAACTACAACGAATCTGGACTCACGTTAAAGCACGAAGCTTCTACTTTCACAATCTTCGATTCGTTTTTCACAAAAATATTTTCATACCGTGCAGTAAGTTGGAAAGTAAAATAAAGATTAGCGTCTGACAAAACAGTGAAATTTTTCTCGAAACTGAGTCCGCCATGGATCCGAAGCTTGAAGTTTTCTCTTTACAAGTTACAATTTCCACCCCCTAAAACTTTGTTTCTCAATACTTTTACCAATTGTTTCTCAGTACCATCGTAGACGTTCTTTCCATTTAATTTATTTCGATTTTCAAATGGCACATTTGCCTAAAACAGCGTTGTAAAATCTCCATTGTGAGATGTTTTCGTGAAGTTGGAGCGCGCTTCTCTCAGTGTCTCGGAGAAATAAATCAAAATCAGGCGACCGGGCATGATAAATCCATGTTTATTAAAATTTTTCAATGCTCTTTCTCTTCTATTTGGAGGAATGTTTAGGATCATCATCCTATCATGCGTGATAAATTCACAAGCTAACGCAAATAGTGATATTTGCACAAATTCTAAATTAACACCAGTGGTCTGAAACCGTTCCAGAGTGTGTGTACGCGCGTGTATTTATAAAAACTTTCCACGGTGAATATTCAAATACCTTCGTATTTAATCACTGGTTGAGAGGTGCCTCATCTCGAGATCTCTCACGAATCTGAGCTCGCTATCTCGCAAAGCGGCAGGCAAACGGGGAAAATCACGGCCATTTAATCAAACCAAAAATACCAAGCGTGCAAAAAAATATGCAAAAACACGCAAAAAAGTATCCCCCCCCCCTCCTCCCCCGGTCCCGACAAAATTTCCCCACGTTTCACCGCTGTTTAACTCCACGCGAATAGACCAGAGTTCCTCCGCATAGAAACAGGCATTGCCTTATTCATACACTTGTCCGAGTCATTCTCTCTCTCTCTCTCTCTCTCTCTCCTGCTCGTTGCATTTTTACCATGCAGATTAAATCACGTAGAGAAGGACCGGTATCCGGTAAAGGTGCGCGTAAACGTGCACCGATTCCCAAGGAGTCGATTCGCCCACCGGGTGGGTGGCAGGAGAGAATGCACAGCGGCACACGCAGCCGCTCTAAAACGAGCGGAAAATTATTGGCCGCCTCTCTACTTACATAAGCAATTTTATTGGATCGCCGTGGTTCGCGAACGTGGCCCGGAGGATTCTTCTTCGTTCCCGCGGCAGGAGAGCCGAGGCCCCGAAAACACGGAGAGAACAAAAGGGTTCAACGATTGGACGGATAACTCGGAACGGTTCAACAAACCGGTTATAGAGAATTCACGATACGATTGCGACTCCACCGCGAACGTATTTCATTCTCCAAGTAATCCCCGGGTAATCCTTTGATTTATGAAGACCTACTCGCGCCGCTTCTGCTCGTGATCAGCTCGTAAGCCAGTGAATCAGTCGGGCCGCTTTAATCGATCAGCAGTTTCAGTAACAGCGGCCCGGCGCTCTCTCCCCGCTCCTCCCCTCCCTCCCTCCCTCCTTCCCTCCTTCCTCCCCCATTCCGCATTCGGTAAACCGAACGATCCCGCGATATAGGATTAATTTTACACGACGAGTACGCGGCGAGGCAAACGCTTCGTCAAGCGTTTAAATACTTTTCGAGAAGTTCTTGGGCATTGCGGCACAAAGAGCAGGCGTTTTTGCAAGTAGTACGGATCAATCGTTCGACGCGACTTCTCGTCCCGGATATTCGTCGCGTGCGCTTAGATTTCGAATGAACAGGTTAGATTCGTGCTCGCGGCAAATTGAAAGGTTCATGCACGAGTTCGAACGAGTGCCTTGACAATTAATTTAACTTTGTTTTATTTGATTATATTCGTACAGAGGTACATATAAAAATACACGTGCATTTAAATCGACAATCGACGCGATGAAAAATGATTAGAGTTATTTCTGGCGTTCTTCGCGCGTTCGAAATTTCTATTTATAAAATCGAACGAGGCACTCCCCCCCTGACAACAAACGTTCGACGGACAATAATTTGACTTTAATAAGCTCGTTCGTTTTGTTTAAGCACGCGTTCTTTGGTAAGAGGGACGCGTTTCCGATTAATTCGACGAAATTGCAACTGATGGACGGCTAGTGGAATTGAAGTTCCGGACCCCGGAGGAGACGCGTATCCGCGTAGCTGGCACGATGGTCCCGGGATGCTGGTTGGAGCTGACGCTGTGCTCCGAAGGTTGCCGAGCAACCGGTGAATATGCGCAATTACCGGAGGACCGGGCGAGAACGAGCGAACGGACGCTAAGTGGGAGTTACCGAGGAGATTGTAAAATAGAATGTATCCCGCAATTACCCCGGCCATCTAACGCGATCGAACGTAAAAGTCTGGCCGCGATTATCGTCCATGGGACCGGAAGTTGCACCGACACGGGACGACTAAACCCCCTCCTTCCTCAGACCAGATTCTATCCGCCAGACCGAAACTTCTTAACTCTCGTTTTCTCGACGATGCTCACAGTTTCTGGTGAATTTGTAATCTTTTTTTCATTTATTTATTTTATTACATTTATTTTCTACAATAGTTTTGGGACTTTAGGACGACATGATTAATATATTTTTAATTAATTAATATTCGGACACTAAATGTCGAAAGTTGTACTAAATATTGAATATTTTTAATTTCGTGGGACACAAATTGCACAAGTTTTAAAGCTTGAAGCTTCCGTCTTCAAAATTCCGTCGTACAGTTTTCACAACTGAATTCAGCGTGTGTTTGAAGATTAAAGCCTCCCCTTTGCGACGACTCCTCCAAACTTTGACGTACGATTTTTTTTCTCGCCACTTTATTGAACTTTGAACATTAGGCTCGATCGATAAGAATTTAAGGAGATAGTTTCGGTCTAATTGAAGGTTCTCGACGACATTCCGACAAAATATTGCTTAGCTCTTAATGGGTTAATTTGATTTTTGACGATCATCAAAAACGGATGTTTCCATCTCTTGTATCACTAGGAGCTGTGACAATCTCGGCTTTAATTTAATTTAATTTTGGAGTTCCTCTGGAATTTCTGTCAGGGTGAAAATTAAATATCCAAAATTTTAGCGATCCAACAGAAATTGATGACAAGCATCTGGAATTCATTCAGTTTGGAGGATTGAGGAATTTAACGTCTTTTCATTTCGCAGTTGAATTGACAAATTGAGCGTCGAAACTTTCCTCAGTGACTTGTTGAATAATCTTGAATAATCGAGAAACGCATCAGGAAACGCCACAATTGCAGAACGCCGGCCCGAAGGGAAGGGGAAACACGAGAAATATCAAAAGCATCAAATTAAGGTTGCAATATATACCGTAAAAGCTTTCCATTAAAGGATACTAAAATAAAGAATGAAGTTTTCTGCGTCAGTTCCACTCGCGGCATCCCCCACACACTGACGCGCTTACTACGTTTTACAACGTAGCGCCATGCGGATAAACACATTCCTCTCTAACAATATTATCTCACGAAACATTTTCACGTTCTACCAACGCGAGAAAGGATATACAGGTTCTACGATTATTATTATTATTTGACGAACTCGCGAAATATGCTCTCGCATTACGCGCGGTAACCCTTCGCGTGCAAATCTCATTCACCAGCAATTGCCTTTTCGCGAACAGGCTCTTTGAAAAGAGACGTCTCCAAAGAAAAATAACCAAAGATGTTTGGATTGAAAGAAGCTACGAGGGGCCGACTCAATTTCCCCGTGAGTATATGAGAGACATCAACATGCCGCAATTATATTACGCAGGTACGAGTGATATAATTTTATAAATCCCCATCTTTTTTTTTTTTTTTTACTTCTTTTGGCTCTAGCCCTTTGGCTTGATCGTTTCAGAGGCGAGTTCGTTAAAGTCAAGACGAGATAATTGTTCCTCTCTTTTCTAAAGCGAATGATACCAAGCTGCGCTACGCGCTGGGTCTTCTTTTTTTTTAACTTCAACTCCGCGTACACGGTGAATTAAAATTACGTTGTCTTAATTCTTGTGATCGTGTCTATTTCTGGTACGTTTGAACTTTACACGAACATTAAATCGTCCGCGTGTAATAAAATTTTCTGCCAACCGTTGTTCACGAGGGTATTTCGCACGCTCGCGTTTGTAACAACGTTCATTGCGTGTCATCGGGGTTGAAAAGACGGTGTTACCATTCGAAAAGTGTATTTATTCTTTAACTGTTAAACGAATAAACAATAAACAACGAATCTTTCGAATCGGGAGATGTTATCCAATCTGAAGCTTGTACGGAGGATCTAAAATTTAATAAGGAAGAAAATGATATGGAATGATACTGCGTCGTTTTTCACTGTGGAAAAGGAGACGTTCCCTCTCCCATTTGCGCGCAAGGGAGGTGCAACAATCGTGAATGGAAATTCTGTTGCGTTTAATTGAAGATCGAACGGTAACACGATCCGCTAATCAGACTTCCTTTAATCCTCGGGGCTTACGTCGAAATTCGGTTCGGCCGTTTTAATTGTCTCGTTGTCGCTCCCACCGTTGAAAACCGGCTCGATAAATATTAATAAGAGGGCCATTTTGTAACCGAGAGCCGCGGAGCTCGTAAAAATAAAAACTGCACAACTTGTACCCCAGTACGATTCGTCTCATCGAAAGACCCAGAAACAACTGTTCCGACTAGGAAATGAAGACGACTATTTTACCATAAAATTTTATTGACACGCAAACATTTGAATCGATACAAAACAAATTACAGGCGCGATCGCTCAGTACCAGACAACGCCACTCCTACTCGAGGTCTACCCCACGCCCTCTCGTGTGTCACGTGACCCAAATCAACCAATCGCTAATTTTCGTTGCATCAGCGTTGCACCTGAAGAGGCCCGATTTTCTGGGTTACCCCCGCTAAAATCACTTTCAGTGATAAAATACGCGAACGAGTAACGCGATGAACACCACTCGTGCGGTGTTCCTCTTTGCAGATTTCGCGCGATCGAATCGACCGGTCGTGGCGTCTGGAGGGAACGTATCGAAGAGTTGAATCGACGTTAAGCTCTGAGAACGACGCCCTTCAAATTTTCCCTTTTTCCATTCACCCGGTGGCTTGCTTCTTCTCTTTGCTCACCCACCGACTCTCTCTTGGTTTTCCATGACGAAAAAAACGTTCCTCCGTTAAACGCACCGCGTTAATTCGTTATCAAAGACACTCTCCGTGGACGACTTTGCTGAAAATTATTATTGTCACCGCGTTAATTCGTTATCAAAGACACTCTCCGTGGACGACTTTGTTGAAAATTATTATCGCAGACTAACGTTAAGAGTCATTAACAGACTCTTAGAACTATCAAAATGACTAATTTATAATTTCCTACGAAAATGTTATATATTCAATAAAATTTTATATTTTAATAAAATTTATCAATGGAAGCTTGTATTATTTATTGTATTATTAACATTTTCTTGTAGCTTGCACTTTAATTCCTTTGGTACAAATATTGTACTTTTTCGTCGGTAGTTTTAGTGTTAAAAGCGTTCATACGCTCGAAATATTGATATTAGTTTGTTTCGAATTGTTCGAGATACTTTTTGTTATCACGGATATTTTAAAAACACGATTGCCCCTCGTCGAGTAGTACATCGTCGTGTTCGAGCAAATTCATGTTTTCGCACGAGCGAAAGAAATTTATTTCGCGCTTTGTTTTCCGTTTCTTGTGATTGTGTGATTATTACACAAGTCACAAGTATGTGGTACGTTCTACTTCTCCCAAGTAATATGAAAACTTTCAGCTGCAGCTATCAGCTGAGTCGGAGACAAAGACTTCCCTCGTCACTGCGAGGAATTTCGACCACTCCTCAGGTGTATCATTAAATCCACGCCAGCAGCAAAAAAAGAAGATCGTGTACCCTTTACGGTGTCCCTTAAACCAAGGAAAACACAAAGGATAAACAGGGTTGAGAGGAGCGAGTGGAACAGCAAATTCTCAGAGTGAAGCGATGAACGATGCGCTATCGCGAACGGCGCAGACGAACGGTTAGATTACGTCCGAGAATAAGCGTCGAGATTATAAGGAACGCATACAAACTCTCTCTCTCTCTCTCTACGATCACGTGGACAGAAGAAAGAATGACATTGAACAAATAAAGACAGCTAAAGTTATTTCGTGCAACGAGGACATCTTGCAACCAGAGGAGACAGAGACAGAGATAGATAGATAGAGAGAGAGAGAGAGAGAGAAAGAGAGAAGCAAGGAAAATGCCTGCAAAAAAATGGTGGGAGGATGAAAAGGAAGAATATAGAGAGGGTGGTAAACGAAGGCAAAGAGGAGAAATCAAAAGGAAAACGAGACGGAAAGCTGACGCGGTGAGTGAGAAGAAGAACGAAAGATTCTTGAGGAGCGCGTGGAAGAGAGAAAGAGGCGAAGAGAGAAAGGGGAAAGGTAACGTGAGCGATGCGCTATCGCAAAACCCTGGCAGCGAACGCGGCACGACGCCGGGGTCGGCGCTATCGATTGGCGTCGGCGTTTCCTCGACGTCGCTATTTGCCCGCCGCCGACGTTTCCTTTCTCTCTTCCTCTTACCCTCGACTCGCCACACTCTACCATTATCCCCGTCTTCCTTCATCGCACGTTCTCACCTCTACTCCGTTCATCCTGCTTCGCCACCCTCCGTGTCTTCTCTCTCTTTCTCTCTCTCTCTCTCTCTCACCCTCGCAACGCTTCCAACGATGATCGCGTCTCTTTCCATCGTGCAGAGTCACCCTTCCATTCGTCGAGCTTCCACGCTATCTCTATATGTTTCTCCTCTACCTTCTCTATTTCGCTGCCACGTCAGATGATCGCGTCCTCGTCCCTCGCGAGATAACTCTCTACCACCCGCTAGAAGCAACTACCCTCCGTTCTCTCACCATCTACGCTTCACCTCCCTCGCCCTCTCCCTAGCCTTGTCCGCCTTGGTCGTTGCACAGCTCTCTCTCCCGTTGGTCCCTCGTTGCTCTCTGTGTGTTGCCCTCTCTCCTGTCCCTCCCCCTCCCCCTGTCTCTTTTCCATCCGACGCGGTAACAGGTGTTGCTCCGGCCCCGAACTCGTACAAAATCGATGGGCAAGAGCCACATCGGCGTCGCGGCGAGGGGTGGGTTACCCCTGCCGGTTCACCCTCTTGCTCAGCTTCCTCGTTCCTCTGCTCGTTCTAACCCCTCGATCGTGGCAGCCAGCTACATATATACGTGTGTGCGCGCGCGCGTACGAGTGTGGCAGCTCGCTGGAGATGGAACGGAGCAAAAGCGAAACGGAGAGACGACGAGCAGCGCGCTGCTCACGCTTGACAGCGGGCGGGTGGTTGACGAAGCGAGACGAACGCGCGCAACGAAGAAGGACGAGGATAGTCGGGGGAGGGGGCGAGGGTGAGAGAAGACCGACGCAGGGTGGTGTATAAAACCAAAGAGAGAGAGAGAGAGAGAGACGGAAGTAAGCTAGGTGCACGGAGAAAAGAAGGAGACGTGGTGGAGGGTGGGAAAAGGGGGTGGGAAGAGGATTGGGGGAGGACAGAGAGGGCAACACCGGGCAGGTTACGTGTGGAGGGCCTTTCGTGGGGAGGGAAGCGAGAAGGAGCTCTCTGCACGAAGCGAGGAGGAAAGGACGCAGGCGCCCAGGACGCGGGGCGACGCTGCTCGACGACGCTGCATTGGCAGTTGTACCCCAGCCACACCCGGTACGAGCCATGTAGTCGGGCTACCCTCCACCGCGATACACGGCGGACAATTGTTGCTTCTGCGCCCACAGGTGGTACATCTTCATCTTCGATCTTCGTGCCCGTAGACGTTCACGTCCAGTGTGCCTCGTCGTCGAACGCCACCGGGGCCCATGGAGGAGTCTCGATCTGTCGTTGACCGGTCGACCAAGCGCGCGTCCTGCTGCTCGTAACCGCCGCAGTACTCCTCCACGTCCATGTCGTGTGCCTCTCGCTACGTGTCCAGGGACGACCCGTCGTGTGCCACTCGCGTCGTGTGCTACCGCTTGCAAGAGAAACCCCGCTTCGTTCCCTACCGTTCGACGAACGCTCGCGTCGAACCTTCCTCTCAACCCTCGACGTTCGTTGCGTGATATTCGCGTGATATTCTACTGCGCGTACGTATATATATATATATACGTACAGTGCGAAACTTCGTTCTCTCTCTCTCTCTCTCTCTCTCTCTCTCTCTCTCTCTCCGTGTGAATTGCTCGAAGGCAAGCCGCGCAGCTCGAGCCACGACACGGTCGCGTATCGAACGCCGGGGCAACGTAGAGCAACGTAGAAGCCCGAGCCTGAATTATTTCTGTCGTCAATCGAAAGTGTCGGAAGAGAGGAAGAGAGGAAAGGAAAGAAGAGGCAGGTGGGACGAAGGAAGAGAGCCACCGCGAAGAGGGACTAAGAGGAACGCGTACATACGTGGCTCGTCGCCGTGAGTCGTGAGCACCGACGATCCAAGGCTGCTCGGCCGAGGCCCGCCGAACAGCCGCACGAGGGCAGAGTTGTAGCTTCACGCGGGTTCCTCTCTCCTTTCGCGGTGGAAAACCGGCCGTCGACCGGGGGTGCAACCGGAGGTTGGCAAGGGACGAGGGCGAAGAAGTCGCGGAAAGGTTCTTTCTCGCGAGAGAGGGTTGGCTTGCCGGTGGGCTGCGCTCGGCAACGAGGACCCGCCGGTGCTAGCGGGTTAGACGCCAAGACAGAGGCAAAAGAGAGACAGAGAAAGAGAAAAGGAGAGGGGACCACTTACCAGAGGGAGTTATCGACTACACACGTAAGGCGACAGCGCACACGTACGGATACACAAACATCGCGGACCTGTTGTCCAACTTGTTGCTCGTCCCTGCAAAAGGCACACCTCGTCTACCATCCGCTCCAACTCACACACGTTCGCTTTTTCGAAAAAGGACCTCCGGTTATTTACAAATTCGTCGACTCGAACACGATTATAACGGCAAAAACATCCCGAATTTCTCCTGGGCCGAAACATCCTGAGTGAATTCGCTTCAACGCCTTCGAAATCGTGCTGACGCAAACAGGGAAACTGACTGTGATTCGACGTTTGTTCCTCCACCTGCTACCTGGAATTCTACCCTCTTGCTCAAGAAATCTGCTCGGCGGCGAGAGACTCGTGTCTTTGAGAAGGAGGATCGTTTTTCTTCATTGGAATCGGAGCGGGGAACACGCGTCAGTCATTCAACGCGCTGGAAATCGCCGAGATGAGGGTATCGTCGCGAAAATGGACACGCCCGACGCCGCACGAGAGTGTTGCCGGTAGAATGGAACGATGCTCGGATCAGGAGGGCGAGTAGAAAGATCCAGAGTGGCGAGAGACTTGACTTCTGACAGAGAGACTCGTTACGAGAGCGAACCAAGCGAACCGTATAAAATATGCAACGCGAATACTCGATCGTGAAATATACAGTACTGTTTTTAGCAAACCGTGGACGCTGAAGCGAATATTAATCGAGATTGGGAAATCTAATATTCCCCAAGCGTGCTCAAGAGGAGAGAAAGAAAAAGAAGAGGGCGAACACGGATGAATAGTTGGGATTTTATTCAGCTACGACGATGCTACGTGCAGGTAGAGGATTTATCCAGAGGAAGTACGTAAGCACCGGAGGCGACAGGAAACGAAGAACAGAGCAGAAGTAGACGAGGAAACACAGATCGCATAATCTTCCACCCGTGAATACAACGAAAGCAATACTACAAACAAGGTAAAGCAACAAAGAGAATCTAAGAAAAGAAGCAAATTAAGAAGAAATAAAGCAAAAACAAGGTACACCATTTTTTTTCCTCTCTCTTTCTCTCTCTCTCTCTCTCTCTCTCTCTCTCTCTTATGAACTCGAGGAGTCATCAGAAGGAATATCACCTGGAACACACGAGAACCAAAGTGTTTTTGTTGAAAGAAACGGAAAGAAAGGGAAAAGAAGATATAATTCCAGCAGGCAAGAACTTGCGGATAGTTTCAGCACTTCCGGGTGTATCCGAAATCTCGAGTTGGAGACTGACTCGCTTCGCCGAAAGAGATATTTTAATATAAATCTATATATGTGTATATATACACACGCACGTGCAACTGTAACAAATACACGGATGTACAAGTATATTTATAAACGCACACGCGAACAAAGACACGTGTGCGCGTACATCTACGTGGAGCACGCGCGTGCCTCCGGTTGAAACCGTGCAACGACATCTAGAATTAAAACAGCGCGGCGGATCGGAAATCGGCGTTTCCGGCGAAGAGGAGTTCCCTCTGTTCTGACCAACCTTTTGCCGATCGAACATCGATGCTGTGCCGCGGTTACTTCGAGATCGGCTAATTCCTCTCGGGAACGTTCGTACATCGAGAACCGCTTGGAACACACGGTTTCGCCGCGCGAAACATACAGGGAACACGCAGGAATTTGGTTAACGAGCAAGAGGGCGACTCGACGCGGCGATCGAACGGCGGGAGCAAGAGAGGTAGGATGAGGACGAGGAGATCGCGACGATGAGAAACGACGACGTGGCGGTGTTGTTAAGCTGAGGGCACTGCTTGATCGCCGAATCGAACCGTAATCCTGGTGGCTTCCACGAGGACCACCAGGGCGACATTTTGCGCGAATCGAAGCCCCACGATCGATTGTCCGATAAACGACGATCGTCCTCGGCGTCTATCTGGTGCTCTGGAAGTACGGACTTGCTTCGAGAATCGACTATTTCGGGGAGGATTCCGTTTCTGTAAAAGAATAGAAAAATTGGAGAGAGACTTCCTCTTGTCCTTTGATCAGAGACAGAGAGTCGGGCTCGTCGAAGATTTACACGGTGCTCTGAAAATACAAGTAATCGAAGAGAGGGCTCGATTCGAGAAAAATAGAAAGGTATCTTCCGTTTGAGAGCAACGCAAAGACCAAAGGATTTTCTTCTTGTTTTTCATCCCTTGTCTCATAACTGTTCGAATAATCTGTCCAACACACACCGGAAAACAGAGGAACCCGAGGAAACCGTTTTTCGCGAGGGAGCAGAAGAATCGTCGATTCTCTTGTCGATCAGAAAACCACGATCCAGCTCCGTATTTTCAAGAAGTACCAGCGAGAGAACGGGATATCCGGATAGCCAGATATCAGAAGTCCGAATTTCTCTCTACCCGAGAGCCAGAGTTTTTTGTTTTTTTAATTAATTCGATAGGACCAAGGGAAAGCAGAAACAAAAGCCAAGATGCCGCGGTGTTACATGGTGAAGAAGGCCCTGTGCAACAAGTACATAAGCAACGTTGCCAGGGGATTCGAGAGCTGGGGTCGCGGAAGGAGCACGCCATCACCGACCACCATGCAGATTCCAGTTTCTCCCATAGAAGGCAGCGTCGCACCCCCTGTTGCTCAAGGTACGATCCTGGCGTCGACTTCCCGCAGTTCTTCCCTATTCTCTCCTTGTCGCTCCTGCTACGATAATTAAACCATCTGAATGAGCATGATTTTTTTATGGTAGAAACCGTAGGTGATCGGAGATT
>KQ435729.1:866567-878462 GCA_001276565.1 Melipona quadrifasciata | reverse complement strand
TCGACGAGGCTCTGCTCGCCGTCCGGTGAAATCGATATTCGCGTGGCATCAAGGGGAAACGAAACGAAACGACGTTCGTTCAGTTTCCGATGAAAGGGGCCTGGGTACGTGACAGAGAGGGGCAACAAACGAACGAACGAACGAACGAACAACGCGGCGAAAATCGATGCAATACTATCGAGGGACCATCAATTTGCGAGTAAAAATTCATTTCGAATCGCCGATCGTTGATGGGGAAACCGGGTCAATTCCAGTCAAAGAACTTTCGAGATCCGGTGGAAACAACGTGCGCCTCGCAATGTGCGCACCGACTGCTAGTCGATTTAATGATCTCCTCTTTGATACTTGAGAGTTTTTTTTAGATACCGAGCAGCAATTTCTCTTCTCTGGAATCTGATCTGATGCAGGTAGTCTGCGGGCACGCGGTGGATTGGGATCGCGGACACGTTGTTAGAAATATTCGACTTCTTCCGACGTGTGTCTGATACTTTGATAAAAAATGTCTCGACTTGACGAGCACAGATCGAAACCGGTGATTTCTGGTTGGAGGCGGTCTCGAGCGATGCTTGTCGTCGTTTCTTCTCAACTTTCTCAACGTTCATTTCACGAACGAACGCAGCAATATCTTCGCGACTAGGTGAATCGAATACGGTACGTCGTAAGCTGATCATCATTGCCAAAGTGATTCGCGATTAAAATTGATATTCGACGGGTGCACGTAGCTATCGACGTCAGAATCGCGAAAAAGTTTCCGCGCGAACACGTAATTTCCTCGAGGCGTCCTTTTTCCGAAGTTCCATCGGCGCCTTTGGCGTACAATGGAAGCGACGGAGGGAGGATGGGCACACGTCGAAGGTTTTCATCAACATTTCACGTAAACTGGACCACCTGTTGAATGCAGGAATGACCATTGATGGCGAAAGGGTCGCTCTCTCGTTTCGCTCTCCTAAATTATAGAACATCCTCTCCTCGTTGAGTAATTTCCTCGTCGTCGCAAAGTACACGTCAGCGAGGCCAACGGCATTTCTCCGTTTTTCCTTGAGCTTTTCAGTAGAGATCGTTTGTAAAATAATACTTTTTTCCTCTTTTGCCCACGTAAGTTCGAGGGAATTTCCCGATCCTCGCCCATCTAGTCAGAACCTTTCGATTCGCGATCGATCGATCGAGGGAATTCCCAGGTCGGGAAAGATCAAAAAGATCCCTTCCTTATCGATAATTTCAATGATTCAACGATCCAACCAGTAATTTCTAAACGCGCGAAAATCGAGCTCGGATGTCGACTTTAATCCCGATAGTTCCTAATCAGCTAGTCGTTTTATTTGCTAGTCCACTCGCATAGCTATTTTCGAGGCTATTTAGTTCTTAATCCGAACGCGTGTTTAATTCAACGGAAGATAAGTTCGAGCACGAACGGAGACGAAAGGAATGCCACCGAGGAACAAAAATATAAATGTACCAAAGATAAGCACCGACGAGACGACGAAGAAGAAGAGGAAAAAAAAAAAAAAAGGAAAACGAGAAAGAGACTCACGCTCTAGTCAGTGAACTACGCTTCCCCGCTCCTCCCCCTCCCCCAAGAGGAGCGCGGCGTCCATGAAGATTTTCCTCCGCGTAAAGAAAAAAAAAAGAAAAAAAAGAAGAAGAAGAAGAAGAAGAGAGAAAAAAAGTGAACTACGCTTGTATTGTATCGTTTTATCTATTAGGTTACCCTCGAGAGATGCCGGGGCTTAGTCTTGTAATAATAGGTGAAAGCGGATCGTTCTTAAATTTAAGTTGTTCGTGTCGCTGTTGCTTTCGCGTGAAGGGGAGAAAAAAAATAAGTCGCGTTTTTTATAACGACCGTAGAGATATTTTGGTACGAGAACATTTTCAGCGAAAAAAAAAAAAAAAAAAAAAAAAAAAAAAAAAAAAAAAAAAAAAAAAGAAGAAACTTAACAAAATGATAAAACTTAGGGGATCGACCGATCTGTATTGTTGCGTGCTCGGGGTTAATCGGTTAATTCGAGTTAAGTAGTTTTTAAACGGGCGCAACGGAACAAAACGAGCTTTAGCGGTTTAAGTTTCTAAGAAGTATCGAAAGAAACAAATGGGCATAAACGACATCGAATGCGTATGCAAGTTTCCCACTCTCTACACCCTCCCCCCGCGTCGCGTCTGTCCAACAGAGGGACGCCGATCATCTCGATCTTGGGAATCTCTTCAACTCGTGCGCGAGCAACGCGCAACTGATTCTACGAGAGGTTGCGAATTACCCTTGGAGGCAATCGTGGGTGAAACTTCGCGTCTTTTTTAAATACGAATTAAGTGTTTCGTTGTCGCTCGCTCCAGACGAAAAGCAGAGGAAAAAATGAATAGCGTACGAACGTAGGATAGTGAGTGACGTTTCATCCACGATGGTCTCTTTGCGGGATCGAAATTAGAAGGGGAAAGGAAGATTTTTCGAAACGGCGCATCTTCGACTCGCATTACAGGCAGATGTAGCTGTAATTTCTTTTCTTGAAAAGGTGATCTTTCACTCTCTCCGCAACGTTATGCGTTTGTTACTCGTCCGTATCGTTTCAAGTTTCGTTTTATTCGCGCGCCATTTTGTCACCAATTCCACGTGCGACGCTGGCGCGTTACTTTTATTTCACATTTCACGTGAGAGATGCGTTGCAAATTTCACGATCGATCGAATCGAATAAAAAAAAAAAAAGAGAGAAATCGTTCCAAACCACAATGTACATTGCTCGTAATAATGTTCGAACGAAAAGTCAGAGACAGACTTGCCTGACCGTTCGTCCCCGTTCGATTCTATAAGACTTAGATTGGCTGTTGACGTGTAAATATATTCCATTATTTTTCCACGTTCTTACATATATAAAGTCTGTTACTATTGTAAGCGTAAGGTTCCTAGATGTAGCGGCTGTTTTCCTCATTTTCTATCGTTTCGATCGACGACGAGTTAGCGGCGAGTCTGTGTCTGACCGCGTTCCAACAGATCAAGGGAACAGCTTGAAGAAAAAAGGAGAAATCGTCGCCGACTATGTATTCGTTCCAAACGGGGCGGAAGCAAACGTTCGAGTTCTACATTCTCAACGAACTGTGGGCAAACGCGTGAGCGGAAGCGGCTAGCCCGATGCCAGGTGACGTGAAAACGACGACGGTCAAAACAGCCAGAAATCGAACGAGTCGGATGGACAGCCGCTGGGCAAATTTGATCCACAACTTCGATACGATGTTCGCAGCTATGTATCCACGGTCTCGTTTTCACGCTGTTAATACAATACTCGACAGTCAATCGAATCTCTAATCAATTAGAGTTAACCTCGTAACGGTAGTCAATAATAAAACAAAAAGAGAATGCTCTATGTGATTATCGAGGCGCGCCGTTCTTCGTCGCGGCAACGAATTCTCGCAAAGCCAGAGCGTTCCGTCCAAGACGAGTCGAAGAACATTGACGAAAAAACGAAGCGAGCGATTGATCGTCGAGGTGAAATATTCGAGTCGTTTCTTCCTTTTTTTTTTTTTTTTTTTTTTGTTTTGTTTTGTTTTCGACGATTACTCGACTGCAGATTTTCATGCATTTGAAGAGAGATATTCAAAGACGCACGAAAGTACAGAATGTAGAGGAATGCGAAAGAAATTTTTTTCTCTTTTAATTGCCCGTTCAACGAAAGAACATGTAAGAATTTGAAAAATGCTGCGAAACTTGCCGTCATCGTTATTATTACACTCGTAAAGCGTCGTAAACGCTTCTGCGGATTTTGTAAATTTTAAAAAAATAGTCTCGTCGATCTCTCGGCGATCGATGCTCGATTCTCGATTCGATTGGAGCGCGCGTCGCAAAACATTCGTTGCCGTTCTCGAAGAACGTTCTCAGCGTTGAAAAAAAGTATTCGAAACAGCACGATTTCCTCGATTTGTTTTCTTGTCGAGTTTTCGTGGACAAGAGAGCACGGTAACGCGGAGTTGATTGTTCGATGATTTAAAGAGGGAAAGAAAAAGAGAAAGGAGAAGGAGAGGAAAAAGTGGAAGAGGAAGGAGAGAAGGAAGAGGAGGAAAAAGGAAGGACGTGGCAAACCGCAGAACTGATGAATGCGCGAATTACAAATTAAAGTTAGATCGTCGCCGTAGTGTAAAACTTAAAACTGTAAGCAGGAAGAAAATTTACAAAGGCAAGAAAAAGGTACGGTGAAAATGGTGTAATTATTAACGATATTAACGGTAAACAAGCAGTCGACGCTATTTTTTAGATACGTAAACGAGTCAAGCCAGGACCCAGGACGATCATGCCTCGTACGTTTCTCGGTCTCGCCGGTGAAAATTATTATTCTTCCTTTTTTTTTTTTTTTTTTATCCTTTATTCAACGTGTAATTTTTTAATCGGCTGTGCGCTCGAACTTCGAGTCGAACTTCGAATCGAGTTCGAGGAATTCGTGTACGTGTACTTGTACGACGATTACCTGGGCAGAATCGCTACGACACGATGGTTCGAGAGTTCATTTTTATCGGTAATAACGGACCGATCGTTCGAATCGAGCAAGCGCCCGACCGGCGCGAGATTCGAAGCGAGTCGTCAGCCGTCTACCAACTTTCTCGTTTTCACGGATCTGTTGATCGCTCGGATTTGCGTCGTACGCAGTACCAAAGAACTTTTTTCTAACAGATATACAGAGTATAGCCTGGTGAAACTTATCGCTTCATAGCCGTAATAACCGTTAGCTGAACGAACGAACGAGTCGAACGAACGGAAAGGAAAGAGAAGAGAACAGAACGAAATCGAGGGAGAATTCGTTCTCCTTGTTTCCCTCTCGGCAGGAGAGGGGCCGATCGCTACTTCGATTCGTCGCATTATTGTTAAATGTTTAGGAGACTCTAAAGAGGACCAAAGTACTTAAACGTAACTACGCCGAAGCCGCGGCACCCTTAAACAGAGCAGCGACACAACATAAATCAGCGTCGTTTTCTCGCCGGTTGTCAATGAGCGAGCGAGTACCAATGAGGGAGGAAAATGAGGTGTGAGGAGATGTGCGATGTAACTCGGTAAGGGTGCTGGCTGCTAACATTCCGCACGTTCAAAAAAAAAAAAAAGAAACACGGTAAAAGAGAACAACGAAGCCAACACGGGCAGAAATTGCCCGCGTAATTATAATTAATTAACTTACTAGACCGATATATGCTATATGTATGTGTATATGTACGTATATGTTAGTCAAATTTTCGCTACACCGAAACTTTTCGCGAGAACGATCGCCTCTAATTAATCTCGAGATGATCAGCAAATGTTTTTTCTCTTTTTGTTTGTTTGTTTTCCAAAGAAAAGGGACGACAGGCCGAGATGCGTCTTCGGAATTTAAATCGTGCCGATCCTCTGCGACGGCGTCGCCTTCGCCGAATACAGTTTACTAAACGTCATTTTTCTTGTCACGACGAGTCGATTGCAGCATAACGATACGGCAATTGTGACAAATCGAAGTTGGAATGAAACTTCGTTTTTCACGGTTTTCTATTTTTAAACGTGGTTTATGGACGAGGAAATTATTCGCGGCGACGCGACGCAAGAGGATAGCGAAAAACGAATTATCCGCTGCACGTTTAACGGATAATTTTCAGGCATCGGATAAGAAACGGATTACTCTTTACTAAATCCAATTATGAAATTAATTAGAGCGCGATCCAGGCTCGCCTCCGTACGCGATAATTTAGATTCCGCTTGAATTTCATGCAGAGTCGATAAGTACGAAACCTGCACGTTACCTGCGCCATCGTATCATTTCGCACGTACACAGAGAGAACACGCAAAAGCAAATGCAAGTGCAAGGTGTGAACGAGCAACGTTCGGAGAGAAAGAAACGCATCCGTGAAACCAGTACTTTGTAGAGAAGCAGGCATGATCATCAGCAAACCTGGCTTTAGTGAAAAGGATTTAAAAACATGAAAAGGGGGGGAAAAAAAAAGGAAAAAAAAACGTAAGATAAACAGAAAACATAAGATTTAGATTAGTGTGATACAAGGTACGACAAAGCAATAATTTAGTGATTGTATGATATATTTGATTAGTGAGTTAGCGAGCTAAGTTTAAATGGTGAACTTTCGAAACCTATAAATACCTACTTAATAAATCGTATAGTTTTGTAGAAATGCTGAGAAGATTCGCCACTTCAGAGATGAAAACCAAAAAAAAAAACAAAAAAAAACAAAAAACAAAAAACAGAAAAAAAAGGAAAAAAATATGAAAACGCTGTCTTGGGATCAAAGATATAGCGACGAAAGGGATTAGTAAAATATGTAGAACTGACGATAAAGTTTTTGAACGATCTTTTCTTTCTTTCTTCGATTTCGAATTCGTCATTTTCCTTTTGTCCTTTTTATATACTTTTTATCACACACAAAAGTACAAAGAAAAATTATTTTTGCAAACTTTGTTATGCCAGTTGCATTACATTTTTTTGCATATTTGAAAACTCGCAAACAAAAACATTTTACAAATGAATATGCGGCTATTCAAAACATTTGTTATTACGTTGTAAACATTAAAAAGCACTTCGGTACAATTTTTATGCGAAACGCGTGTGATTTTGTTTTTACAAATATGAACGTTGCAGATGTTTACATACAAATTTTTTTGCTTACACGTAAACTTTTATTTATAATTGTTGGAAACTTCAAATTTTGCATACTGTCTGCGTTCCGCGCTAAAAGCAAAACTCAAATCAACTAGAAACGAATGTATTTTTTTCATTGCATCAGCCATAATACTAATAGAGCATAACAAGCATTGATTGAATCAATTCGCGAATATGAATTTATTAATCAATTATTAATTCAGAGAATGGTGAAACATTGTAGTCTTCCTTTTTTATACAATGTGCATGCTCAAAACTAATTATGTAATTATACAGTATGCAACAAAAAACAGAATATGTACGTGCAAAAACAGCCAACGAAGGAGTAAAATTGTGTCGCTGTTCTTCACATTTCTAATTATTTCTGATGGGAACAATAACACGGAACGCGTATAAAAGTAAAAATACCAGCAAATATTTCGATTAAACGATACTTTTTCTTCAGGGCAAAACGTTCAAAATAATATTCCCAAGGGCGTCTCGGTTCATAAAAGTAACTTTTAAAGAAAAAAATCCCAAGACTGACATAGTGGATATCGAGGTGCATGCACGTGTATTGCTCCGATTTGTTTAAACCCACGTCTCTAAATGAGCTCAAAACTTATAATCTTACGGAGCTCATTTTTTTGGATGTTTTAACTTCGTGAATAACGTGAGGAAAGAACGAGAGGGAGAGAAAGTGAGTGAATGAGTGAATAAAGAGAAGAGTAATCGGAGATCGCAATTTCCACATTCATAGACACATTTTACTCTCCGTTTCGGTAGATGTTCTTTTATTTTTTCTAGAAATAAATATTGTACAATTTGTTATATACTGTAATGATCGTTAATAATATTTTATATTAATCGCTTAACAATTTAATTTTCAAAAAAATTCCTTACAGACATAATAAAAATACAGTACGTTCGCGATGTTACAAGGATAAAAAGATTTGTTCCTAAAGCTATGACTTTTTATTGAGACAAAAAGAGACTTTCATCGAATCAAAGCATTTTCAACCTTACCATAAATATTGCCATAAATGATTATACCTTCATGTACGAAGGATGCAAGTAGAACCATTTTCATTTTTTTCATCAATTCGTCTTTCTCTTAGTGGATAATTGTTATTTTAATACACATGCGTTATATTTTATTGGATTATTATTACCACGGAAATTCCGCCAAAATGGAACCCAACAATTAGCGATAAAAAAAAAACAATAACATACCAAAATTATCAATGTACTTAAAATATTTAAGGATAAAAACAGTTTAATTGCACTACATTTGTAAACTTTATTAATTATACGTTGCAAAAAAATGACGTGAAAAAACGTTGTTGTTGTTCATTTCACCTAATTCGTCTTTCTTCACTTATCTAATCTTAAAAAAAAAAATAAAAGTTACATAACCGTATTATCCTATTACAGTGCACCTTTTAATCACTACGATATAATTATAAGAAAACTCTTTTAATAATTTATATTCAGTATTATGCATTTTTTATACAATTTAGTTTTTGTTACAAAAGGACTCTGTTATACAATGGACCATCTTCGTGTTAAAGGTAGGCAATATTAAATAGGTACAATCTTATTTTGGGAAAATAGTACGTAATTTCATTGTTATTTAGAAGCTTCACATTTTGCGAATTGTAATATTATCATTTATAATCAATGCAGTCAAGTGCATATATGTATATCACTATTACAAATATGTATTTCAAACTATAATACAAAGTACTTAACAGATTATAGTCCATAATAATATGGCTTATAACCGCTGTTGTGGTTGATTTTGAGAACTCATTCCGGAAACTGGTTGCGATGAGGTGTCTGAATCGGCTTCGTTCTTTTTCTGGTCCTTCGATTTGTTCCATTCCTGTAAACCTTTCGGTAACGAAGTATCCTCCTCGAATGATCCCGTACCTTCTACAAAGACTTTTCAGGGAACGGTCTAGGACCTAGTAACTCTATCATATCTTCTCTACTTAAAATTTCTTGCTTTAATAGTCGTTCGGCCACCTGAAAAATAAACAGTAATAAAATCATTCGTTCGATAGCACAATCATAAAAACTAATTTACTCTTTTCACAGATCAAAGATGCTTCATACCTTAGATACATCCTCTTTATGTTTCGTAAGCAAATCACGTGTGTGATTATACGCTCGTTCGATTAACTCGCGTACTTCAGTATCGATAAGTTGTGCAGTATGTTCGGAATATGGTTTGTCGAAAGACATTTCACCTTGTTGTGGCATTTGAAAACTGACATTACCAACCTTTTCGTTCATACCATATTGAATAACTTGAGCATACGCATTAGCGGTTACCTAATAAAAACAAATTCAACATTGATAAATTGGCTACATACACTGTAATTTTACAGAAAGAGAAAATATATAGCGATAATACTTTTTGTAGATCATCTTGCGCTCCCGTTGTAATATGATTGAAAAAGATTTCTTCCGACACTCGTCCACCGAGTGCCATACACATTCTATCAAACAATTGTTCTTTTGTATAAAGATACTGTTCATGAGGTAAATACTGTGCATAACCTAAACCTTTCCCTCGTGGAATTATAGAGACCTGTCTTGCCAGAAGAATATAAATAAGATTACAATAAAATATGGTTATTTTTGGAATTTAAGAGTCACCTTCAAAAGTGGATCTGCATATCTCAAAAACCAGCCTGCTACTGCATGGCCTGCTTCATGATACGCAACCGTTTTCTTTTCTTCAGGTTGCAAAACGTTCGTCTTCTTTTCCATGCCTGCAATAACTCTTTCAATGGCCTGTTCAAAATGTTTTAAGTAAATATTATCGCTCAAATCTCTCGCTGCTATTAAAGCTGCTTCGTTACAAACATTAGCAATATCAGCTCCTAAAATCAATTACTTATAATATTTCCAACGTATATATTTAACATTCTTTCTTTAGTTTTTTTAAAAATATGTTAATGATTAATTCCACATTTTCTACCTGTAAATCCAGGCGTTAAGGAAGCCATTTTTCTAGCTAATTGATCTTTATCTATCGTGATTTTCAAAGGTTTTAAGTGTACTTTGAAGATAGAAGCTCGACCCTTAATATCTGGAGCAGGAACGTAAATTTGTCTATCAAACCTTCCAGGTCGTAACAAAGCTTTATCTAAAATATCTATCCTATTAGTTGCCGCTAATACAACTACGTTAGTAGTTGTATTAAAACCTAGAAAAAAATATTACTCGATCAAATATAAATTTGGTATAGTAGAAAAGCTGATATTATCAATTATTATAGCATACCATCCATTTCAACTAGAAGTTGATTAAGCGTATTCTCTTGTTCCGAGTGACCACCAAAGTTTCGGCCTCCTCGTTTTCTTCCAACGGCATCGATTTCGTCAATGAATAATATACATGGTGCGTGTTTCCGTGCCAACGCGAACATATCTCGAACTCTTGATGGACCAACACCAACAAACATTTCCAAAAATTCAGAACCTGATACACTAATAAAAGGTACATTTGCTTCACCAGCAGTAGCTTTAGCTAATAATGTTTTACCAGTACCCGGTGGACCTATAAAATATTATAAAATTTCTAAATTTTTATCCTAAACTAATCTAAAAAAAGTTATTTATGCTTAAACTATATACATATTTACCCGTCAGCATTGCACCTTTAGGAATCTTAGCACCAAGCTCTATATATTGTTGAGGATTTTTTAAAAAATTTACAAATTCCATAATTTCAATCTTAGCTTCTTCACAGCCAGCAACATCCCTAAATTTTAATAATACCCATAGAAATAATATTTATGGGAATTTTATATGAAAAAGATGATAAGTGAAATGTTACTCAAACATGATATCCTTAAATGGAATTGTACAATTGCACACAACTTTTTCCTACTCTATAGACTGATTATTTGCGAAGCGTTTTAATTGGATATTCGTTGTTCTTCTATCTGCTTTTGTTACTTAATACCTCTTGTTTTTTCAGTGTGTTCATTTCATCTTAAAACATTCTAGGAAATATGGCAAAAGAGCCCAGAGTAGAAGAAAATTGTCTACAATTCATATTATTTTTTACTATATAATCTATTAACATTAAATTTAAGTATAAAGTATAAAGTATGATCTAAATAGATAATTTTTTGAAATGCAAATATATACACACACCATGCAATAATATTTCTATTTAACTTACTTAAATCTTACACCAATATCTTTGGAATTAACCATTTTTGCGGTTGACTCCATCAATGCACCAAAAAGTCCACCTTTCCTTCCTTTGCCAAATGATTCTGCTGACTTACGGAATAAATAAAATAAGCCACCTGTAAATAACATTTGATATTATATATAAATATAATTGAAATATTTGACACACTATATATATATATATATAACTATATATCTATAGAAAAATAACTTACCATACATGAGCAACTGTGGTATAATTTTTCCAATGTGATATAGTTCTATCTCATCTTTGTATTGTACTAATATATAATTTTGTGGCTCTATATTTAAATCAATTTGGGCATTCTCCAAATTTCTTTCAAAAGTTTCAACACTACCAATATTAAACCATACTTTATCCTACAAAACGTGAATAATTGTTATGTAACTTACATGCTCGTATAACCTACTCATTCAACTATCAAATTCAAATAAAAATACCTATAAACTTACTTTTCCATTTATATAATTTCCAGGTGTTAACTTGACACGGGCCCACTGTTTATTAATAACTTCCACTTTGTCCACTATCCCTTTATCTAAATATCTAAATAAAAGTAACAAAAAATATTTGCAAGAAACTTTTACATTGGATACGTCTACAAAAAACTATTATAATTAATTTACTTTGTTACAAATTCTTTCCATGTGATTTCTAGTGGTTGATTTGATAATTGTAGTAAGTACAGATAAAACAATCCCATTAATGCCGTACCAAAAAAAAATATTTTTTCATTTTTTTTATCTCCAAATGATTTATTTCCTCCACTCCATTTAAAATTCCATGAAAATGTACGTTTATCACTGGAATGCATACTTGATTTCTCTGATTGCATTTTGGATGATTGTGACTCTGAGGCCTGCTTAGATGGTGCCTCTTTAGCTTTTTCAGTAGTTTTATTAGAACCTTTTTCTACAGATAAAAAAGTTAATTTTTTTACAATCCATTTTTTTACAGACTAAAGCAAATTAACAAATACAAAATAATAACTTGGTTTAAAAAATTTTTCAAATCCTTTTGGTGGTTCATTGCATAATAATCTCCATTGATTTCGTAAACGTTCCAACGTACT
>KQ435729.1:773236-801648 GCA_001276565.1 Melipona quadrifasciata | reverse complement strand
GCCTTAGCTTCCTGTTTCCCCTTCCCACTGGGAGGGAAATGTATTCGTTCTGTCCGGGGTTTTAACCCTTTCACCGAGCATTACAGCCCGGGCGCAATATATAACACGTAATAGCTACAAGTGAACACTTTTCACGCCTGAGGGGTAACCTCCTTTTCCGAATTACCTCGCGAGGACGAGCCATCCGATAAACGTCTTGAAATCTCGTTGACAGAAACGTGAAACTACACGGTCGCGTAGTCTGGTGTGGAATTAACGTGTAATGGTCAACCGTGAAATACATAATTAAATGATACATGCGTCGTTAAAGTTATAATCAGAATAAATGTTCATGCAAATGTCGACTAAGGAATTCGCAATTTACCCTTCCGCGTTATCGCTCGCTCTACGGGCAAGTGTTGTTACTACGATTATAACAGGGTATCTTGTATGAAATCCTATAATGGAGTAAAATCTCTTGACAAATCGGTGAAACGTATTCCCCGCTAATGTTAACGTAATACCTTCCTTTGGATAAAGATTATCTCCCCCTCTTATCTTCTGCTATTCAAACATTCTTTTTCCCATGCTTCCTCTTTTTCCCATGCAGGAAGAAAATCTTACGTAAACTCGAAAGACTGTCCCACTAAGAACTCACACAGTCAGGTTTGAAGAAAGAACGAAAGATAAAGATCCTTTTTACGATTTAAAAAAGCAAGTGCCTTTTTATTTGCGATTGACATAATATTATAGGTTACTAAACGACTCCAGAGGACTCTGTTAATAAATTCATGTTCCAATAATCTTTCGAAAACAGTATGAAGCGTAATTAAAGAATTGGAATTAAGGAGTAGAATCTTTTTACGTAAGTAAGGATGGAGCGATACCGAAACTTTAACGAGCATTTCGTAATAGTCGCGAAGCATCGAGAGTAGAACGACCCAGTGGCTTGTTGCTTGTTGCACGGAAGATAGAAAAAAAAGAAAAAGAGACAAGAGTCGGTGGAGTTTCTCTCGAATCGCCGGAAGATACGGTACCGGAAATACCGTGGTATGTAAACGGTCCGCCCCTTCTATTTCTTCTTTCTTCGTTTCGCGATCTTTTTCGAGCCGCTGCGCTGCAAGGAAAATGGATCGTCTCGTAACGATCTCACCGTAAGACGTTTCTTATCGTGGCTTAACGCGACTCTCTTTCACTTTTTTCTCCTCTCTCTCTCCCCCCCTCTCTCTCTCTCTCTTTCTCTCTGTGCTTCTTTTCCCTTCGCCGTGTACTTTTTTTGGTCGTGTACTCCTCCATACCTTTCCTTTTCGCTTCCCTTCAAATCCAACGACGACGACGTGCCGCTGGCATCGAGGTGCCGATCGTATCTCGCAGATACAGCCTTATCGGCAGTATTATCTGGATTTCGAGTCGGCTCGCTTAACTTTACGCCGGATAATCACTCGCGCGCGTTCTCTTCTCGGCTCTATTTTTGGCCAACAGTCTTGGTTTTTCCAACGAGACCCCCTAGCCTGGTGATCTCGTTACCGATTTTTGCGATTGGTTCAATCACCAATTTCGTTAAATGTTCTTCGTGCCTCTTGTAATTATTAACGTGGTCAGAATGTCTTTGAGATAAAGATTTCTTTGGATGTGTCTGCTAGTTTCAATTGCGAATTGTTTTGTACTTTCTGATTTTAGAAATTTAACCTTTTGGGCTGGAATAACACACGTCGAGAATTTTTTGTCCCAAAATTGTAATATTTTCTCAATTTTAAGTATGTTTAAGTATAACCCAGACAAAACAAATAATAAATTTATTACTTTTCAATAAATTTCTATCCAATGATATCATACCGACGAGTTCAAAAAGAAAGCGATGAATTATTATATACGGCTTGGTCACTCGTTACGGTCCGCAATCAGTTACCAGCGCACGTGGTTGAGATTAAGATATTATTTGTCAAAAGAAGGTTAAATAACTGAATGTTTGTCAAGTAATTATCCTAGCTCATGAGCAATTTAATTTAATGGGGTCTACGCGAGACAGGTGACAAGCCGGGGCTCGGTAAATTTATCTTCGATATAAATTTTCTCGTAAAACTTACCATACCAGATTTTATAACTATAGAATACAAAAGAGAAGAGAACAGTACCAGACATAGTCGTCAAAATTCGAATCTGACATTCAGCGGAGTATAAATGGAACATCGGTGGCGAAGGCGATTAAATATCGTTAAAGTTTATGACAGCAACGACAAGTTTCGTAATTTTAATAATACCAACACGTTGGCATCATGTACAAGTGGAAGACGCGCGCGTGCTTGAAATTACCGTGGTACATACTAATTTCCCCGGCAACGTCGCACAATTTCGTATCGTTTTGCTGCCAAATTAGAGAGAATGCACGATAACTTCGTTAAGATGCCCCGGTGCAGCGCGGTACGGCATCCCAATTAACCGGAGATAATTAATTGGGATCTATTGTTCCAATTGCATATTAATGTCAATTTGCATGGACGAGTTTCTCGTCATCCCTTTCGCGACTTAAGTGTCCCCGTAGTCGTAGGTACGTATAGACGAAACCGCATTTTCAACGAGCAGCACCTTCTCGTTTTCAAACAATTTTTGTCAATTTGATAATCGAAGTTGCTCGAGTTGACGAATTTTTTTTTCGGCAAATGATGATAAAAAGTTGTAAATGAAAGGATGCGAAATATGGTAGATATGAAGATAGAGATACTCGTTGCGTATGATAATGTAACGAGTATATATGCAGTTGAAAATTTCCGAGGAAATTGTGTTTGAAGTTTCCGTGCTTTGTACGCGTGGAAGATGTACTTGCACGTAATATCACTTACTAAGTATGTGGTCTAAAATGTTGGTAGAGGAACGTGTTCGGTTAGTCAGCAAAGAGGCTCGAGTTCGGGTTACTTTGGCAGGTACTTGGATAATGAAATGACCTGGCTCCTTAGAAGCACCTTATTTACAAAAAGAAAAAGAAAAAAGAAACACTCAAGATATATTACAACATACATGCGCATTAACGCACATACAAATCACTGATTGGTTTAAAAGAGGTGACACATTTAACCCTAGAAAGACCTCTAGCTTCCTGGTTCACTCGAGATCGCTTAAATTATATCCACTTAGAATCAAGTAGATTTACATCGTCCACAATTTAACTGTACAAAACAACTTCCTATCAAAGACACACACACGCACACGCACATTCATTTCACATTAATCATCTCTATGCTTGAAAAAAGTTCTATTACCAACGTTTAAAGGATACTCATCCGTTTCGCTTCTTCTTCGCCATTTTCTTACTGTGTTTCTTTCTTTCTCGCTGTAACAACAACTCGACCGAAACCGCAAAAGACGATTAATAATTAAAGAAAAACCGAGTCTCCGGGTAATCCAGAGATCCAAAGCTCCCAGAAGTATTCCGCCAGGGAGCGACGAAAACGGAAAGGAAGGATTCACAATACGCCGTAAGAGGCGAGCAAAGAGACCAACGAAAGAAAGATTCTGTCGCTGGGCTCGCGGAACGAACGACGCGGATAAATGATTCACCGGGCCGCTTCGAGCATTTGCGTTTCCGCGCCTCGTCCCTCGAGCATCTCTTCCTCCTTTTCCTTCTCCTTCTGCCTTTTCTTTTTCGCCCCCCCTTTTTTTTTTAACACGCCCGGACAAATTTGTATCTCTCCGAAGAAAATCAGGTTCTCTCCCTAAAAGGGAGAACCTGACCCGAAGAAAAGAAGAAGAGAGACGTTGAGAAGACACGGGTACCGGATATAGGGATCGAAGGACGGAAATTGAAGATTCTCAGGCAGGAGAGGAGAGGAATTTATTGGGTCATCAGTAGCAATTACGCGGAATTGCGAAATTACATGGCGACTGGTAGGCTGGTAGATTTCTTTGTGACGATGTGCGCTGACCCGGATTTTCGGTATTCGCTTCGACAAGCCGCGGCAAAGGGGAAGAAGAAGGAGAAGAAGATAAGAGGGGGATGGAAGAGTCTCCTTTGGACTCTCGCGAGCTTTCTCGTACTCTCGATTAAATTGAACTTATCGAAACCCGCGACATGCCGGAATTCCAACCTCTCTCCTCCCCCTCCCCCCCGTTCTTGGTCCGTCTCTTCACTTGCGATCGAGGAAACGATCTCCGCCTCGTAGTTCCGTGAACTATACAGAGATGGAACTTCCTGATTCGAATTTTGAACTCGGCTAGGATGTTCCCTGAGAAAAAGAAAAGATTAATGAACGAGGAGATGCTCTCTGATGTAACGATGATACTTTGGTTATTCTCTCTTTCTAGGAACGTTTTTCATTTTTAGAATGGATGTTAATTTTTTAGATTCACTTATCGTTACTGTTTTGTCTTGTTTTCTGGTCCTACTAGGTGCATCAACCTTTTGAAAGAAGTATTTATCGCAACGAATGACAATTTTTATTTACCAACATGTAGAACTTTATGTTTTATTCGGCGGCGATTGCAAAAAATGAGACAAAATTATTAATTAACCTTGACGTTGGTTCTTCGATAAGCAGTGAAAAGATGAACATTGCTCGAGGAACCTGGTGTATCAGCATACTGAAAAAAAGAGAATGAGTCGCGATAGCACACACCGATACGCGAATTATCTTTAACCTCTGTCATGCGATTCTTTTCATTTGCGTCGTTGAATTTGGTTGAAATGTATTTTTACTATCTTACATAGCAGTCTTGAAGTAGACAATAAACTATAACTCAGGAGAAGACTCAATTCAGACGTCTACGAAACGAGTATCAAAAAAAGGGAAAGGAAAGAAATAAAATATTCGTTGCAAGTGATAAATTTTCTAAGTAATGAATTGTATTATTAAAAGATAAAAAAAAAAATACACCAACGAGAAAATTTTATTCTCGATCTGGAATGAAATCAACAGCGTGAGCAGCTCGATGGAGGATGATGCTGTTGGACATCAGCGCTTTCAGTAACACGATGTTACAACTTGATATGCAGCTCGTCCGTGTCGGTAATCGTAGCTGCAACACGCGTAAAAACAACGGAATAGATACACTTAAGCGGCTCGGTACGTCCGACGATTTGTAATATTTTATTATTCATCTCCGATCATGAATTATTCACAAGAATAGAGGGGAAACAGAAAAATCGTGGATGATATTCAAGCTCATTATTTTATAAACGTTATAATACCTCCTCCCTTACTCTCTATATTTGCATACTTGGTAGAGAAACGATCTGACAGAAAGTTTTAATTGGGGATAACCTCGCAGACGGTATTCAATAACAGTTCTGTGCACTTTTGTAAACATACACGTGCCGAATACTTGCTTGTTTTTAAAAAGATGCACTTTTAAATATAAAATATTTACGCACAACTTTTGTTTAACTTTGGAAATGAAGGATGAAATGCATCTACGATTAAAGTACATTTCATCAAAAGTGAAATGAACGTTCGGATATTTTTAAACTGAATTGATTGCAAAGTACATCCTTGTTCGTTTTGCTTCTTTCTTTCTTTTTTTTCACGTGGAAAGAGAAAAAAGATATATGTAGGTGGGCAAGAGGAAATCGGATTTTTACATATAATGCTGGCAGATGAGAGTAGTAGATTTGAGTGAGTACGGCTTTGAAGCGGCACGCACGCCACCACTTGGCCATTTATCCGGGCCACAGGCAAAAATGGTCCTTTACAGCGCCCAGCTAGCCCGGTAATATACAAGAAAAGAGAAAACCGGTAACTAAAAATATACGAGGCACAGATCGGGGCTTAAAACGAGCTGGAGTTCAAAGAAATGGATGGCCTTCAAAGGCCACTCGCGGATGGTTACGTGCGAATTTTTTTAGGATCAACGGCTACGTTTGCATGATGGCGGCGCCTGCCGGACAAAAATATTTCCCCAACGTTTCGTTTGCTTTAGGGGCTTGTCCGCTTGCTACAGCTTCGATCGAGTAACGATTGCACTGGGTTAGTTTGTGTCTTGGGCAGTCGATTATTTCTTTATTTTTGATTGTTATCTAGCCGTTTTATATACCTGTGACAGAATTCGTTATGTTTGATGGTTAGTTTTATTGAAAAAAATTGAACGTTAATGGCAACTTAGCAAAACGTGTGAAAAATATGTTAGTATTATCGAGAGTTAATCAACTCTCTACTGATTATCTATAATACCCACCATACCATAAATGTCCGTATTAACCAGGTTTCATCGCCATCTAATGACTTTGATATCCACGAGCTAATCCGTGTCCAAATACAGACAGGTTACGCGATGACTATATTCCCTGTTATCCTAGGATTAACTCGTACCATGATCACACGCATCTTCATCAACCATAAATACGCTCATATATGTAGCAAAAAAAAAAAAAAAGAAACGAGATAAATAATACCAGTCAATGAAACAGTGTCCAAATGATATCAATAATCTTCCATTTGCCTATTTCTCATCGAAAATGTACATCGTAAATTGAAGCGTTAGCTGATGATAGTTATCGATGTACAACTATCGTATCTAGAATCTATTCTATGGGTGGTTTAGACGTCCTTTGAATTTCAATTTGCAAGAGTCTGTCTTTTATAAAACAGACCGCCAGAAATTCATTCTTCTCGAATCATGTCTTGCGGAGACATAGAGAAATAGCATGGTCGAAGTTGCGCTAGTAGTAATCCCGAGAAAAGCTGTCTTTCGTGAAAGACGCGTGGTTCGGAGACGAATGTAATAGAGAGGCACGTATATCTGGATCCAAGAGCAACGTCCCCTACATGGATATGTGGAGACTGGTGGCTGCGTGTGCCGAGCTACCGTATGGTCTATATCTGACGACGCATTATCTGCTTTACTGCCTGCAGCAAACTCGGTATTGCATCCTACTTGAGTTGTTCTCGTGACACTCTCGATACATCCTGCGCTGGTATATATATACCTATAGTACTACTATATTCCGCCTTTCTTTTAGGCGGAGAGACCTTTATCCACATCTTCCATTTCCCATCTTTTTCGTTCCTTTTGTATCTGGTTTCTTGCCTCTTTTTCTATCTGATTTTTTTGCCCATGGTGTCTTCTATCTGGTTCCTTTCCTAGAGTTTTCTTTTTTTCCTTACTCTTTTGACAGACCATGTATATATCCTATCTTTTGCTTTATCGCGCGGCCAGCTACCTCTTACTTTATATGTTCCCTTGGCTTTCCTCTGCCTGTTCATTGACATTTCAATTTTTTCGCCTCTATCGAACACTGCTATCCCCGAGATCCAATTTCTTTGCTCTTTTGATGTTGCTCTTTTTTTTCTTCTTGAGTCTACCTTCTTCGATTTTCTTGGTCGTTTCTATATTGCTGGCTTCTTTCGTATTCTCTTCCCTTTCTTGGGCATTACAGCGACGTTGTAATATGTACAACGTTTGTTTAGATAAAAAGTATTAGTGGAGAGTATTAAGTTCTTAATTCAGAAGACACGTTGTCGTAGCAAGTGTACTAAGGATTCAAGTAGTTACTATAATCCAGAATTTTCTCAAAACATGATCCGTCTGATTGTCGGGACGTAATCCTGCGCGTAGTTCAGCATTGTCCAAGCAAGCTTTCCAAGCTCAAAGGGGCTTCGCTCTGTTCGTATGCGAAAGATTCATATTACACGACCACTTTTCATAAAAATCGTAAGATTCCGCCGTTTTTATAAAAATTCAACTTGTAACTTACAAAATTCAGATCGAAACAATTCAATTAAATTGGACACCTGTCAGAATTTTGGAGTTAAAAATTTTTATTTTTGTTTTACTTCACGTGAAACAGTATTCTCTAACTTTTTTCTTGGAATTTCAATTCTCTTTCATAATGCTCAAATAATCTATATAAATTATAAATAGCAATACATATTAATAAACAGTAATATTTTAATAAATATTTGTCAAAATAAATAAGTTTACTTACAATTAGTAACTTGCCAGAAAATACTTTACAAACTCTCTTGGGAATTACAACCTAGCGTGAGTTGAGAGTCTGGATTGTAGGAATAAACTGTTTCCTCTGGAATGCATTAGTTTCTCCGCTTCCATTTGCATAGGGGGCAGCACACGCGCTCGCGTTGCTCTCTATGTCCACTTCGGCGTTGACACGCGATTAAGGATCGCCTCGTGGTATATCACGACCGGGCGCGTCTGTCGCTCTCCAACTCGCACAAACTCGATTCCCGGTTGATTCGGTTGCACCCTGGATACCGGAAAAGTGTCCTCGTCCGAAGTCGGAAAGCGATGACGCTCGCGTGCACCGCGTCGCAACGTGACAATGGTAGCCTCGACGAGCAACTTCGACAAAGGGAAACGCGCGTTTATTGTCTCATTGTCTTCGCCTTCGCTCCGTTGCTCCCGATAATTTTGTCAATTCCATCCGGTCCTGCAGACGTTTCGATCGTCGCGCACAGTCCTCCATTGGCGAAAAAATCAATTCTGTCGCTGGGTAGCTGCCGCTACGAGTCGAGACTTTCCAGCTGTGTTTACGGTTTATATTTTCGAAAATAATCTCGTAATTCTCATATTTTACCAGTTCAAACAGGTATATTGGTACATATATTGGGGAAGTTGACCTTTCTTCGTTAGAGAGTGTATTCGAATCCGTGTGTCCCATTTTTTTTTTTAAATTAATTTAAACGAATATCAATATTATCGGAATCATTAAATGTAAAGGTCAGAGGTGAGAATTTCATTGGCGATCCTTCTACGAAATATTCTCGGAAACTAGAGAGATACGAAATTTAAACGTGTTGCACGTTTATCGTGGAATTAGAGATAATTCCGTTAATTAATAGGATATTAATTAAAAATATTGGGAAACACTTCTGTTAATTAAACTGTTCGTTTGGAGTCGTGGTCAACGACTTTTGTATTCTCACTTATTTCTATTCCTTGGATAGGAAAACGAAATTAAATTAAAAAATCCTGATTTTACAAAGATTTGAGCGTATCTCGCGAGCTGAACATACCCGATTAGATTAATCGAGATCGATTGATTCGCATAAGAGTGTTCCTGGATCGGGATACTTGTAAGACATCTGAATATTAAATTACAAGACTGGCAGCCTTGATTCACCAACAAACATGTAACTCCTTGTGAGTTGAACGATGTTTTTCAATTGCACACGTTCGCGTGTCGTTAATTTAATTGGACTTCAGGAGCGGTTCTCGTCCCCGCTGCCTACCTAGCCACCGTTCCCTCGGTTTCTATTTCCTTTATTGCGCTTACGTATGCAACATTTCCAAATCAGGAGTGTTGCCAAGTGGGACGTGGCACATTTCCTGCTTTACCCCTTGCTGGCTACTATTTTCAGGATTTTTCTTTCTTTCTTCTCCTTCTTTCTTTCTTTCTTTCTTTCTTTTTTTTGCTCTTTTTCCTTCAACAGAAGTCAATGACTTTGCGAATGCACGAACCCCTGTGTCCGTGTTTACTTTGAAATCTGCAATCCTCTGCAATCAGTAGGGGAAGTTCGACAAAGAGATTGATTCCAGTGGTATCGCTGATAGAGGGTATCCAAATATAGCCGTGTTTATCGCCTTAATTTAGAACTGTTGCCCGCGTGCACGCAAACCCCCGCGTATCGTACTATACGCAACGATCGTTTGATTACAGTTTAAGCTCGCAGCTGAAGATATATTTCACAACTTTGTTGAAATTGGATTAAAGAACACGGGGGATAACAAATAAATTGCCCCTCGCGGTGGAGATTACAAATAATCGCAACTCGAGTTAACTTTCTCGTTAACTTCTCATCTTTTGTGATATTTTGGCAGAGAGATACTCTAGCGGACATTTTATTCGACGTTAAAACTCGTGGGTGAATTTTCTTCTCGTTCCTAAAACGCTCGGTACGTTTTTCCTGGCCCAATGAAAATTCTGATTAAATATTTAATGAACGTTCCCTCATCTCGGTAAAAACATTTCGCTCTAGCGGCCGGTTTTCAAGCTATCTTTTCAATTTTTGAATATGAATGCTGTTCACGCTGTGTACACACGTCTCTTTCATCGAACACCGTGACAATGGCCGAGAGATGAGACGACGACTCTCGACAAAAGTAAAAGTTGCTGTATTGTCTCCAAGCTTCCACGATATTTACCGAAGCGTTCCGATAATTTCGTCAATTCCGACTGGCGACGACGTTTTTTTTCTTCTTTAGATACAAGACAAATAGTAACGGTTTTCAATTACGCGTTCAGCAGCGCGAAGCTTTTTTTTTTTTTTTTTCATTGTTAAACGCCCAGTAGATTTTAACCTGTCACGGGTTATTGGCACTCTCGACCTTTAATCTTCATGAAAATCAATTACTTTTCCAGCTTTTCCCGTTTGTTTGTTTCCCCGAGTCACTTTTTATACTCTTTTTTCGCTCTTTCTTCTTTTTTTTTTTCATTCATATCGTGCACTCGAAATCTGATAGCCGTTAGAATAGTTTTGGCATCGAACGCCCTTTACAGCGGTAAAATGTGTTTCGTTCGTTCCGTACATCCGTACATCCGCTGGATGCTGTTTCATTTTTGTTGAAATATTGTTTTTCATTGATAAAAGAATACGATGAATTTTTCAACCGGTAGATTTCAGATAACAAGTATGAATGGATCACTTGTACGCATTGAAGAATACTTGAGCAATGAAGAATTAATTTTACGGATAATTTAGAAAACGAGCCAATTACCAGCCAGATGAAATCGATACCGTACCCACAGACGATATGTGACTGCACTGTACTTGATACAATTATCTCCCCTTCTATATTCCAGTTATATAACATTACCCTATAAATTCACCAACGATGATTAAAAGCTACGAAAGACGGTAATTAAAATCGAACCGCGAAATAAAATACATTCATCAAAGCTTTCATTCATTAGAACCTGTCGCATCTTCTTAATCCTTGGCTGGTATAATGGGTCTAGACGAAGATTTTATTCTTTTGTTTCTCTGAAACGAAGAGAATCAGACACTCTATCTAAAAAAAATTTAAACTTATTAGGGTTGGATTTCTTAATCTATCGTTTACAACGGTCAATACTAACAAAATAATCACCTTTGTGTCATCAGCAACATGTCCCGGTCACGTTAGTGAATTTCCTCATATTTCTTCCCCGTTAATGTATTTATTAACAAAAAGAATTTCTCTTAATATCAAGCAAGCATTCTTCATTTTTGAAAATGGCAAAAAGGTTACCAGAAGAATTATATTATTCTCTACATGATCGTGATTCAACGAAGAATTCTCTGGTGGAAAGGACATTGAAAAGCATATTCTTTTTAAAGATTTTTTTTTTTTAAATTCAGATTTCGATACAGACAGAAAATAAAATATAAAAGAAGAAGAAGAAAGAGAAATAAAAGAAAATATGCCACAATATGAAAGGACGGAATATTATCAGAGACAGAAATAATTTCAGATCGAGTACAAATGTAGATGAAAGCCGAGAATGGCAATCGTATTAATTATGTATTTGCGAAGGAGAAAACCAAAAATGTGAAAAAACGTGGAAATGGACAGAAAGCGTGAAAGCTTTTCGTATCAGACATTTTATAAAGACACCGATTTGTACGAACTCAAAGCCTTTTTGGGCCTTTTACATTTCGGTGGCGTGGAAAAGAATAATCATCGGAATACACGAGAATTTTTTATCACTAAAAGTGATTTTAGCGGGGGTAACCCAGAAAATCGAGTCTCCTCAGGTGCAACGTGAATGCAACGAAAATTAGCGATTGGTTGATTTGGATCACGTGATTCGAGGGATTGTGGAGTAGACCTCGAGTAGGAGTGGCGTTGTCTGGTACTGAGCGATCGCGCCTGTAATTTGTTTTGTATCGATTCAAATGTTTGCATATCAATAAAATTTTATGGGAAAAAAGTCGTCTTCATTTCCTAGTCAGAACAGTTGCTTCTGGGCCTTTCAGTGAGATGAATCGTACTGGAGTACAAGTCGTGTAGTTTTTATTTGTAATATATATAGTGTGTGATGAGTGAGCATAGATTTCGATTTTTATTAATGTGTCTCTGCTTCGATGACAAGAACGAAGCAATATGAGTAACATGAATTACTATCTCTAAAAGAGTTATAGGATTTATCACGAATTGTAAAAAATATATATACCCTCTACAAATTACATCGTTGACAATTGTTAAGTTTTCGCGGCCGTTTTAGAGGAAGCGTTTATGTCGCAAATACGGATTGCTTCGTGATGCAATGATGCACACACATCTTACATGATAAATTGAGAATCCTATGTCGCAAGATAGCGTTCCATCGTACTATGTAAAAAAATTGACAGAGTCATTTCACGATACGGAACGTGCGGTGACATATGACAATTGGTTTTTATCCATCAATCTTGTAAAAGAAATGAAAAATCAATATTCACTGCGAGTGATGGGCAAACTGCGAAAAAACAACGACGAGATACCAAAGAGTTTTATAAACTCAGTAATGGCTGATGCTACAAGATATACGTATACTCGCACGAAATTTCACATTGTTATACTTTCATATTGTTCAAGGCAAAGTAAGATTATTTTGCTATTGTCCAGTATACATAAGCATATTCGAATAGACGAAGAAACCGTTAAGCTAAACATTCATATTAATAAAAAAAAAGTATTAAAATATTAATAAAATATTAATAAAAAATAATTTCTTACGAATTAAGCTAGAAATTCCAAATTTGCGTAGAAATATAAATATTCGATGTAAAACCAAAAAAGTCCGAAAATCGAAACAATAGACTTGTCAAACGTGAAACGTTTCGTGTATCTCAAATATGGAATAGAAAAACGCTATTGTCACGCTCAATGTAAAGCGACAATACGCGACTCATTATTGCAAGAATTTTCAGACTTTTTTTAAAATCTGGAAAAGTAAAAAAAAAAAAGAATGGAATGCAAGTCGACCACATAATCAATGGAAAATCATTTTGCCGACAGAGGATTAAGATGTATAAAATCTGTGTAAGCACAAAAGGCTGCGAATTAGTAATCGAGCCTCAAAGATTTCGCACATTGTGAATATTCCGGTGTCGTGTCGGCTCGTATTCTCTTCTAGAAAATTTTCAGAAAATCTGTTAATCCGAGCTTTCATCATGGCAGACGGAACGCATGACGTTCCAACGTGCGAGTTCCGCACGACAAATTCCTTCATACACAAGTTTCTTCTACTTCCCCTGTCACCTTCGTGTGTCATTCTTTTTCTCGACGTTGGTTCTATCTGGCACGTTTCTGTAAACAAAAGCGAAGCCGCGCTGCTGGGTTTCACGATACACATACAGCTTGAGGAGAAGAAGAAGAAGAAAGGACACGGCGAGGGTGGTCTGGGAGAGAACAGGGATCTTTTAAAAATAGCTTTCACCGCAAGAAAGCCTCGAGTGGGTTTCTCTAATTAAACAGAATTTCCTTGCTTAACCACGTCGACAAGTATCGCCAGGATTCTTTCTCTTGTTGCTTGCATCGCCGGGTCTAACCACCGGCGCCATTGTCACTGCGACTAATTACGCAGTTTAGTGACCTTTCTCAATTTTCACTACTTCACCTCTTATTTTGTCGCTAGATTGAATTGGAAAGGAGTAAAATTAAAAAACATTTCTCTTTATTTCGCAAAATAAAGACTGGAATTAAAATATTGGAAAGAGTTACTAAACTGCAGAGTTTTCAATTTTCAATTTTCAATTCCATTTTTCTTTCTCCCTTTCCTTCTGTTATTTTTCTTCTTTTTTTAACATAGCACAATCACGCGAAATATATATATACAGGTGTTCCTGGACTAAATCGCTAAACTTTAGATATGAATTTGGGAACCGAAAAACAAATAAATTTTGTTGTATGTACCTCTGGAAGTATGCTCGCAAATGCTTCCTTCAAGAGATATTTACTACTAAAGTTGAAGAACTTGGTAATGTATGCCATTGAAATAATTCAGGTTTATTACGTATAGCATTAAAGAAAACTGTTGTATTTATTACTAAAAATAATTGTAATTATTGTAATTAATATGTTGCTCAAAATGATTACCATCAGCTTGGAGACAAGCATTACACCTATCAATAACGAAAAATCCCCACACGAAAAAATCCATTGGAGTTAGATGAACGCGGAGGCCAATTGACAACTCCAGCACGACCGATCCATCTTCCTGGAAAATGAATATTAAGTTTTTGCAGTAAAGCAAAAAGTGTACGAGCAACCTGTTAATAACATTGAAACATTAAAATTGAGAATAATGCAAGCTTGTAACGAAATAATAGACGTACAGTGTCAATCGACCACTTCTGTTATTGATCGGTGTAATGCTTATCTCCAAGCTGATGGTAATCATTTTGAGCAACATATTAATTACAATAATTATAAACATGTAATTATAAACATAATTACAATTATTTTTAGTAATAAACACAACAATTTTCTTTAATAATATACGTAATAAACCTGAATTATTTCGATGCCATACATTACCAAGTTCTACAACTTTAGTAGTAAATAGTAAATATCTCTTGAATGAAGCACTTGCGAGCATACTTCCAGAGGAAAAAATTTGTTTGTTTTAGGTTCCTAAATTCATATCTAAAGTTTGGCGATTTAACCCGGGAACAGCCTGTATACGAGCGGGCCGATTAAAATTTCGAGCGCCTGATTTACATCGATAATATAGTCTTCGGTGGAGAAATAGGTCAAATGTTTTATGTTATACGCTATCAAAGGGAATATAAATTGCATCGAATAAAATCGTTCCAGTTTAGACGTAGCTTCTGTTGGTTCCATGTCAATAGAACTGATAATATTTATCTGTGTGCTCGTGCCGTGTTTAGGGAAGCAAGTTCACACAGAGTGCGATTTCCTCGCCTGATGTAACTGGAGGATAAGCTTTATCTTGGTTCCAGCCCAAAAATTTTGGATGTATATCTCATTTTAATGGTAATGCTCGATTCATGTTATAATTTAAAGAACTTGCGGATTAAATTGATTCGACATTTAATTTTTTCTTTATAGGAGCTATATATTTGTATTTAACATTGCTGGAAATTTTTATGAAATCTACCTTTTTTGCAAAATTTTTCTCCGGAAACAGCAACACTGCGTAAATGGCAATTTTCAACTATTCGCTTCACGCAATTGAATATTCTTTTTTTTTCTCATTTCATTGCCAGGATTCGTGATAAAAATTTCATTTTTCAATTTCGAGTTTTTTTCTCTTTCGCTCTTTTTTTTTTTTTTAATTGCGAGAATCGCGCACGATGATTGTACGGTGCGTTTTTTTCTTTGTCGTTTTCGTAACTGTTTTCCCCGTTTTTTATTTCGTTAGTGCTTCATAATTGAAGAGGAAAGCGCTTCCCAAGTAATAAGGGCGGAATCTCTAAAATGCAGCTTTCTTACGGTTCCGGTATAGAAAAAGCTCGAGTGGACTTCCGTAATTAAAGAGAATTTTCCGAGTGACACGCCAAATTAACTTAACGACTTTCGTGCTCTGTTACGTTGGAGTTTTAACGATTTTGAATTTCTTTCCTTTCCCTCCCCCCTCCCTCCTCACCCCTTCCCTTTCATTCTTTTTAGCTTCCCCTATATACATTCTTGTTACGTTCCACCGTGTGTTCTACTAATTCCAAAGGCTCAAAAGCGCGATGTACGTTTGTTAGCTAGTAAGTATTTAATTTTCGCGAAACTAACGAGGATATCTTTGAAATTGCACGTACGGCTATCAAAAAGAATTTTTCAATGCATCGTTATTATTTATTATTTTTCCGAAACGGAAATGAAAGAAAATATTTCTCCATTTTGTCGATGAATAAATAAATAGAAGGCTGGCACGATATAATTGTACGAATTTTCAACAAATTACGGAATCCATCATTATCGAATGTAACATGCATGTGAAACGTATTAATGAAACAGGTTAATTAAATTACCCGAAGCAAACGCAATTTACGAGATGTGTATCCGTGCGTGAACTCGAGGAACTTTATTTGTCATTGCACACAGTGTTAGGGGTGGTAAAAATTGGTAATTGTTTTGAATAATTACCGAAAGCCTTGGGTTAAAATATTGTGTATAAATCATGGTTTTCCTCGTATAGTCACCCAGTGACTAGCATTTGTTAGATTTACTCATATTGTCAGTTCGAAATTGATTTTTCAAGGGATATATCACAGAGAATGCAGAGCATACCCATACCCATAGATGCTCGCAAATCCTGAGAGCTTGAAATTCACTAAATTCCGATGGGTTTACAGTCGAACAACGACGACTTCCATCCTCCATCTCGACGTACAATATCATTTCAAAACTTCTGAAAATAAAAATAAAGGTGACAAACTTTCCATGGAAATAATCTTTACTGTTATAGACTTGTATATACGTACTTGTATATATGTAGATATAAAATATGCGAGAGAAAAGTATAAGGACAATCTTTTTGGCATCATATTTTTCTGTTCATAGCTGGAATTAAAGGTGAGAAAGTGGCATAGAGCAATGATATCTCGCAGTTTCCTGTGCAATGTCGTTGCGCTGGTCGATAGTATTCGATATCAGACGTTGCCATTCCATAGAAATGGATATTACAACTGATTTCGTTTCCTTCTTCTTCCTTTCTTAGAACTCGAATAACTTAGAAAAGAAAATCAACAATACAATTCCTCGTTTTTTTTATTGGTTGTCGTGTATAAAATATGCTCCTTTTTATCATTTTCTTACATGTATGTGTTTAGTTCTACATTAATTAATAATCAAATGTTATGGTCTTTTTTTTTTAAAGCTGTACATATACCCCCCCCTCCGTGTCATATATTTTTTCAACGTTCCTTCAAAATTCAAAAATAGTCAATCTTGTATATGTGTGTATATAAATATGAATCAAATAAATTCTAAATATACATTTTTGTCGACCAGTCTAGAAGAAAAAGACCTTGGAGATAGATAGAAAATCGCTTGTGAGATCCTATTGTAAAAACTTTCTTACCAAAGAGAGAACACGTGAACGACGATTAGTTATCGTCAGAACACGTGTTGACGGCTATTCGTGGCTAAAGAGATCACACGTTTTGTACGATAAAGATTATTTCATCAGGACGTGTATCATCCCTTTTCAGAGTTCTTTCAGTACCTTCTTGCGATGTCCCAGGGTGATGTTCATAAAATTTACCCCAGAGACTCCTTCAGTTGTCCTAGTAATAGTAACCGTTTACAAATGGCGTTATCATTGCTGTCCATGCAGAAATTTCAGTTTGCAATCGCCTGGGAGATATCGCTAACTGCTGCGAGATACGCACAGCAAAGTAATAGAACATTTTTATGTTTGTTTTATACATACCTGTTGAAATTTTATTAAAATTATAAGACACAACTACTGCGATTATAAATAGTAACAGTACTTAAAACCAATTTGGAAATCTATATAATATCACATTTTACAAAACATTTATTGCAAATATAGACTTAATAAAGAGTGAATATACATACAGAAGTATTCAAATGCTTCTGTCAATTTCCTTTTCCTTTCTCATAAAATTCGCTTCACCTTTAGATTTTATTCTCTCCTGTTTCTTCTTTTTATTATTTGAAATATAAGTATGACCACTCGGTTATTATGACTAGCTCGAGCGCCACTTCACAGAACGCCATTGCAGATAAGAACGATTTCTACGTTATTATCGCGATGGCTGCAGATGGCGTTCGCTGTATGATTAATTAACGCATTCGTGAGAGGTTATTTGATCTTGTAAATAATCTTGGCTAGCCAGCAGTGTAACACGGTACCAGAAACTTTCTTTGAGTCGCCACAACAATAGTTGTAGGAATGCTGAAAATTGCAGATCTGGTTGTACACAATCACTGACTTTGTTAAACCCTGTTTACAAACAACTAGGCGACGTGTTATTACGTAGGGTAACGGACACAAAACGGTTTGTTTTCCTTCGCCGTTTTTCAACCCTCGATTTAATCAACCGAATAACATCCGTGAGCAGAAAGTATATGACACAGTAGTTCCTTTTAAAGTTAAAATGACGAGTCATTGGATCATAATATAAGAAATTGTGAATTATTCATGACAGAAATTGAACGATACGAATTTGTTATGTTTTATTGGAAACAGTGACGTAAGAAACGTTTATATCTTTCATCTTTCAATGAAAATTTTTCAGATTTCACGTATCGTTCTTGTCACCGATAAAGTTTTTGCAAGAACTAAGTTCTTGTCGATCATTCCGTTCAGCTTCCAGGTCAATGGCTTGGCTAACAATAGTGATTTGACCAGGGATTATGGTAACACCTCACATCGATCTTCGCAATGTCGATACACCCAAGGGGAAAAATTTTCGTGCCGCGTTCAGATAAACGCAAAGATATTGAAATTATTATTTTTCTAAACTTTATGAAAGATGTATATGTGTGTGTGTATGTGTGTAATGTAAATATCGATACGTCTTAGATTTATTTTTTTTAACTTTCAAGAAAGATAATCGTATTGCGAAAATATAAAGTTTGACAGATGTATATTCACACAGATCGAATTTTCAGCGAAGAGCAGAATGTCACTGTAACAAGCTTTCCCAGTGGCTTTGTTCCTGCCTTGAATTTCGTTCTCGTAACATCCGGTTTGGGAGCCACTGTTTCACACAGGATCAATTTCAAGAGATCTCTTTGAAGACATGCTCCAAACGTTGCATATTATGCGCTTCTAACGGTACATCGTTCAACTGTGTGTGATGCAAGGAAGGACCTTGAAACAATGATTTATGCGTATCGTCGTGTGCACCCTTTACCAAATCAATCTGCAGCTTCCGTGGCCGGGATCGGTCAGGGCCGTCGTACAGCGTTGCAATTTTGTCGCGCCACCACACGTCGTTCCGCATATTTATGAAGCTGTATTGAAAAATGCATCGCCTTTTTTTTTTTTAACAGAAACTCGCTACACTGACCGACATTTTTAATGTATGTATGTACTGTGCATATGCTATATCGTAGGATGAATATAAAGAGGAATAATTTAATTCTATTAAAATTTCGTCCCGTTGGATACAAACAGGGATTGATGAACGTTAAATAAACAATGGTTATTACATTATTTTTAATCTCAGAATAATATAACAACCATCTCGATTATTATTAAATGTTCATATAAACGATCAGCATCTTTATATATTAATATTTGTAAAAATTTAATAATAGAAGGCAAAACATTTCGCGTTATACCCATAGTGGTAATTAATTTCGAAAATTAATCCAACAATTGTTATTGCAAGAGGTAGGTATGTATTGGAAATTCCGCGTACTGCGCGCCATATGTTCTTTGGAATAGATTAAATTTCCTGGATAATCACGTCGCTTCGAAATTATAATTACTTATTGAGGTTTATTGAATATTCTATGCTAACGTTTAATCGCGTGCTGAGGCAGCCTAAAAGTAATTCTGTGTAACGTTAATTCGAAGCATAATTTGAAGTTGCTCTTTTGTTCTGTATTTATTCGTGTGTTATAATCCAATTGTTATAACGCCACTTGTTAGACTTTAAGTAATTAACAAGTAAAAGACTCTTTTATAGATTTGAGCAACATGTAAAACTATTTTATACATTCCATTTACTTTCTTTAGTCCTCTTTTGTTTAGTCTTCTTCTTTAATTCGTTTGCTCAATGTGCGTTGCTATTTCATCTTCCATTTTTTTTTTTCATCATATTTTTTTATTTCGTGCATTTTTGTCTGCGACCAGTTTCTTGCTCTATTTAATGATTATTTTCTCTTTAATTTCTTGCACATTCTATTTCGCTCTTTTATGTACTCTTTACTATTTAATCCTCTTAATTATATATATAATTACACGAAGTACCAATATTTCTTCCACTTTTATTCCTGTTTATTGTCCGGTTGCGTTCTTTCCCTCTTTTATTGCGATATTTTTCTTCCTCTCAATTACTTCTCCAGTTTTCAATTGCTCCTCCTTTTTTCTGTTTTTATCTCTTTCTATTCTTTTCCCAGAAACTTGCACACACACGCACACGCACATGTTTCCATTTCTCACCATTTTTCGCTCAATCATTCCTTTTTCATCAAAGTTCTTTTATAATTCTTCACACTTTAAATCCTTTTCTCATCTCCTTTTTTTACTCATTTTCATTATCCTCTCCCACCTCTTTTTTTTTTATTTTCTCTCCACTCCCATTTCTTTCGATTTTTCTTCACGTGTTCCCGATTTTTAACCTCTTTTCTTCTTTTCTTCTCGTTCTTCTGCTAACTCCCGCTCCCTCTCTCCTCCATACTCTTTCCAACGATCTCTCTTTTTTTTTCCTCTCACCAGTGGCCGTTCTTTTCACCCCATAAGAATGCAGCCTGTGCGAAATGGCACACGGCTGCAAGCACGATTCGCGGAACTGCAGCTGCCGTTCATTAACGCGCGGTTATTAAACTTTTCGTCGCTGGTTTCGGCCCGATTTGTGCCATTCTCTTATGCCTATCCCCCTCGTTAAAATTCATTCTTCCAGGACTTCGCTCACAGCTATTTTCGTGTTAATTTTCCTTTCTCTCTCTCTCTCTCTCTCTCTCTCTCTTTCTCTCTTTTCTGTTGGGATTTCGAATGAACTGCAATTATTCACACTGTCTGTTTCTCGCGTGTTGAAACGTTGTTACACTGTCTTTTGTACAATTTACTCATAAAAGAAACTAATTATTGGAATAATTCCAATTTTATATGTTTAAAATCGTATTGCCAATTAATTATAGTGTCTGAAATTGAAGAGAGATTGGTTCGGGGAATATTTGTCAGTGGGATTGAAGCAATTGCTTTATCATTCAAGTTAATTGCACATTTTGAGACATAAAATTTATTTATTGATTGACACAATTCACGCGAAAAAGTTTTATAGGAGGGACGAATGAGATTGTCAAACATTTATTATAAGAAAGAAATTTATTTTGTGCAAACTTATATTTAGAAGTACAGAGAGATAGATGTAACTGAACAGCGTTGAATTTTTCTTCAGTTTATAACTTGATATACAGCGTCACGAATACTATGCCATGCAGTATCATTTTCTGCGAGTAACATTGTTAAAAACGGGAATTTTATTGCGTCTTGATGCAATTAGCTGTTGAAAAACGGAGTTTGCACGAAATTTATGGTTCATAAATCGTAGACGTATGACGCTGCTTCCGTTAACATTAATTTTTAACGAGGCAACGAAAAGCCTTGTTACGTGATAAACGTAATTATCACGAATGAAATTGAAGATACTTATAGGGTTCGCTTCAAATTCAAAGCAAGCTACGTATATGAGCTTTCGAAACGAAGAGTGAGAAAAACGAGGTGAAGGGACCGGCTTAATTATAAAAATTTAAAAAGTTGGTAGCTGGTTTCTCGTTTGTAACGCCGCGTTAACGAAGACAGTTGCTTCTCAAGATTAATTAACATCCCTTTCGTCGAAACGAGGTTGTAATACGTCTGGCCGCGAGTTCCCTCGACATTAAAAAATCATTGCTCCCTTCCCCGTTATTCCACGAATGACCTTCTTCTCTCTTTCAGTCTGCAATCTTTCCCACGTTTCGACAATAATTAAACAGAACTAACATCTTTAGGAATATTTGTTATCCGAGCACTCGAGAGCACCGCCCTTGCCCAGTTTCAACGATATAAGAGATTAACGAGCGCTTGTTATAATTTCTTCCGAATTTCAATTTCAACAATTGAATTAACTTCGTTGGATAGAACGTAACAACAAAATAGCTCCGCGAACTATTTTTATATTCTCGATGGGAAGTTGTCAATATTTTAAAGTCTTGCAAAGTTATGTTTTAAACTCTTAAAAAAAAATCGTACAACAAATTTCAAGAAATCGTCGTCAAAGGGAGATTTCAATCTTCGAGACCATGGCGGATTTAAGTATGAAAGAAATTTTTCAACGTCGAATTTTTACGTATCTTTACTTATTTTCGAAATGACTTTGAAAGTTAGCGTTAAAAAATATCTTTGAAAGAAAGGAATTTAGCATTGCAAAGGTAGAAGCTTTACGCTTTGGAATAAGCTCAGTTGGATTGTTCCATGATTTTGTTTTTTCACGAAGCTGTAATAGTTTAAAATATCGACAGTTTTCCCGCTGGGCACGATATTCTCACACTCGATGAAAAATTGTCCGATATTTTAAGCTCATAACTTCGTAAAAAAAAAAAGAAGAAAAAAATCGCAGAAAAATCCAACTGAGTTTATTTTAAAGAGCGACGTTTCTGTTTTCCTAAAACGTTCGCATCTTTCTAGAAAACATTTCCAAATTATTAAAAATTAATTATTGCTAAAATTATTGAAATAAAATTCATAATATTATTACTGAAATTATTAAAGATATATTTCTAAAAATATTTTCTGAGGAGGCATTATAAGTAACTGTAGTATTAATAAAAAGTCGCAAGCAAGAGCTTTGAACGTCAATTTGTGCGTATGACGCGTATGTATACGAAGAAAAACAGCTAACTACAAAAGTTGAAATTAAGTTTTCGAAACGAGGAACACGATCCATTCTTGTTCCATAGGAATAGAATTCGTTCGTGACAATGAACGACAGAAACAGTAGTTTTATGCGGGTACCACGGGGTATTAATTTACTTCCGCGACGAGAAACGCGTACGACGAATATCTACAATGGTAGCTGTCGCACAGCAGTTTCCACAGCGATACTAACGCTCCGCGCACTAACCGCTAATTATACGTAGTCGGTCATTCCGCGAAAATTGAGTCTACGTTGTTCAGCGTTAGTCAAAACGAGTAACAATCGAGAGTTTTCATGTAATACTTTCAATGGGAGCTCATTAGAGTGTAAATGATTCAAAGTTAACTGTACAACGCGTAGCGATAAAAATTTGCATAGTTCTTCCCTTCCCCTCATCCCCTATTCAATCTATCTCCGCATGCTATTCTACTTTGCCATTCTCTCAATCTCCCGCCTCGCAGTAACTGAATCGATATCCTCCGGAGTTTCTTTTTAGGAAATTAATTAAAACGTGGCGTTCATTACCGAGGGACGTCTCGATCGACGCCACTGTTTTTGCTCGAGCGTTTCTTCACTCATAATTTCTTTATTACTGAATATCGAACAACGTACGATTCACTCTCGAATTTTGCCATCGTTATTCAACCTCTTTTTTTTTTTCTCTTCTTCTACTCGATACGTACACTTTCCACCATGTGGCGTTTTACTTTGTGACGTTACATATTTATAATATAAACGCATACAATAAAATATGCCAACCTTCGGTACTTTTAGATTATGGATGACCCACATAAGTTTGGGTCAACAAGTAAACAAGTCGGCCGAAGGTTAGAATGTTCTGTATTTAAAGAAGCACTTTATATACAGTTATATTACGTTACTCGTACATTTTATTCCACCCTTGTGAATGTTATACGATCACGTTCAAAGACAATTCTTTTTTTCTTTTTCTTTTTGTTTCTCTTGAAAAACTAATACGCTCGAGTTACATCGCGACGTGAAGACGTGATTTTATTAGCTTCCAAACGTATCGCTCGGAATACTTGTTTTCGAGTGTCGTAAACGGTTCGTTGGTGATACAAAGACGACGAAAAGGGAGAATTATATGCGAATAAAGTGTGTTCTAGTTTTTATAACGCTTTTTTAAAAGCGGTGGGACCATGAATATTTTATCGGCGACTCAAGCGTTGAACGGTCGCGTTCAAAATTAAAATTAACTTTCCCCCCGCGGCAATATAAAGGCAAGGCCGCCGGTGCGTGTAAGCCGCGTTTGTTCGGCGTTTATTGCCGGAATCAATTTCGATTGATTGCGCCGCAAAGTAGCTTCGTAACGAGATAAACATATCATTGTTCCATTGGCATTGATTGTCGAAATTGTTGACAATTTCACAAATGGGCAAGATTTCAGTAATTGCCGTGCAAATGTAAGAGGCAAACGAACGTTTCCTCCTGTGGAAGGGGCGACGAATTGCTTTCGCTATAATTTTCTCGCCCCCGCACTTCCCTATTAATTAACAGGACGATTTAACTCGTTCATGCATCTGTGTCAAACAGTTCATAGATTGACACACGAACGATCAAAATATTTGTCCAAATATTAAAGTTATGGAGAAATTGCAAGTAATGATATTATCGAATTACAATTGATTGGTACGCATGTAACTTAGCTCCCTCGAAAGATCGTGTATTTAACAAATAAATTCTATATTCATAAGAGTTGCCAATTTCCAAAAATTCTTAGGAACAGTGTCTTTTTTAATTAGCCCCAGTGTGTCTCTTTTAATTAATTTGCGGATCGAAAATTTGTTTAATTAGGACGAAGGGTGTCTTTAATATTCAACGTTTACATCAATTTTTAGTGAATTTCTGAATCCACGCGAGATTAATAGTAAAGTTTCTCAACATTGAATATACACGATTTATAGCAAATTTCTTTCTCGCTAAAGTAATTAACGCTCAATAAATTCACTTCAAAGAAACGACATATTTCATATGCATCGATCCGATCATATTTTAACAACGATATTTATGAAGATGTTTAAATATGTAAATGCTTCATGCATCTCGCTCTAATACATACAAGTACACTAGCCAAGTATTTAATATTTCATTTATCTTCAAACAAAGCGTCTGCCCACCGCGTTTAATCGTATATTAAGATGAAAAATATTCGACGTTTATTTAACCGGTTCATTTAGCCCGGTTCTTCCGGTACAACGGCCCCCCTCCCCTTTGATATCAATAATTACGAGGAGAACCCATCGAGGCTTGCAGCTTTGGCAATTAGTACTTCCTACGTTGCCGGGCGATTACAAAATTTACGGGGGACAAATGGGTGAAAACTTTTCGACGATATGCAAACTACGGTCTTGTTTGACCGGTGTTTTTAGACGTGACTTATCGCTGGAAATAAAACGAGCAATTATCTCCGCTCCAGTAACGAGAACATCCGCGAAATAAAATATTGTTATTTCGTTGAAATATCGTTCACCAGGTTGTTGACCAATTATAACTGTTCTCTTCTACATTAACTTACGCCGCTATTAAATTACAAAAACTTGTAAGTGATTTATCTCGTTGTTATATCAAGATCCTATTAAAATTATGTTAATGTCAAGAGTCTTTTTGCTTGTTTATTGAAACGAGTGCAAGATCGTTATATAATTTTTTAATTCTACTCTGTTCACGCTTGGAATCTATAAGTTTAAAAGTTTTAATCTATAAGATTTGTACATGCTTCTTTATTCTATCGTACGAATAGTCGGTCAGTGATCTACAAACGTATGAAAGAATAATCAATTTGTGTGAAAATGTGTGCAATTAAATTCTTAATTTCTTCGATCCGGATGAAACAAGGAAACCTTGGCTTTTTCGATGGTCGTGAGACTGACAACCAACGAGAATTCTGTAACAGTGAAAATATTAGGTCTTTCCAAACGGGGTTCCAATCTCGCGGCAGTGACGCGAACAAATTTACTTCTAAATTTCGAACACGCCACCCACGGAAGAAGAAGGTTACGTCCCAGTGTGTTGGTAAACATTTGCGAGAGAACGAAAGAACGTCGTCCATTGAATTCGTGTTGACGTCCGCGAAAAGTCTGTTTTTACGAAACTGGCGAAAAAAAAAAAAATGAGGGAACGAAACACTCGAAAGCGTCGTTCCTTTGAATTTTGTGTTAACTACGAACATAAATTTTGTCCGATTTTCCCCGATTTTGCGTTCTTGGATTGAAATATCTGTCACTGTCTATCTCAATTTTCGACCCGCTTGTATTTTTCTAGCGCAAAAGAGCGAATAAAAATCCGAAAAAAATTGCGAAACACGGTGTCTCTAAATTTCGTATTAAACATCTTGAAATATTGAAAGATTGCTTTCTGTGTCTTCTAAAATGAGAGCAAGATTGAAATACAAGATTGAAAAGTTGAGGATCGTTTCAAGAATATATATTCATATTTTTATCCGGAATTTTTTGAAAATATTTTTACGAGACTTCAATATTTCGGGTTCAGCCATCTTTCATTTCCGGTGGATGTAAATTTTTTACTTCCTCGATGCTCTATAATAATTAAAGACAGTAGATTAACGAGACGTTCATCTCGTCTATTTTTTTTTCTAACGTTTCTTCCTTTTCTATTCGCAGAATGAAGCTGTGTTGGAGTTTGGCGCTGATCGGTATCGCCCTGTTGATGGTCATCGTCGTTGTCAGGGCGGAATCTGATCTCTGGGAGGAAGACGACAAGGAGGTTCTTGTACGAACCGTTCGCGGCACCAAAGAACGAGGTATTAAGTTTAATTCAGAATCTACACACGTCACGTCGGAATAAAGCGAATTTGATTTCGGCGATATACTTTCCTTCGTCGTTCCTCCAATAGCAAATTGAAAGAATAAAAAGAAACAGGAAGAAGATCAAATAGAAGTAACGAGATGCATATCTTGAAGCGTTCTTCAGCTTTGACTTTTCCAATACAAGTTGGTTCTTTCTTCTTCGGCCAAGATTTATTTATTTATCTCTTCGGAAATTCTTCGGACAGCGTTGGAAGTTTTCCTTTGTAAGATCGAGTTTTGGAAGATCAACAAAGAAGAATTGAAATTTTGAAAGTTCCGCGTAGGGATCTCGTTAGTTTCCTTAGAGATGAAGAAACTTAATATCTGATAAGTGTTTGCAAGATGTTCGAGCCAGAATGTTTGCTCACGGGAAAGTCAATGATGGTAGCTGATGGAGTCCCCTTTAAATTACACCTCCACGTAGGGAAAAAGTCGCGTCCATCGTGTAGCATCCCTTTGAAACCTTCTCACTTCGGTGTTTTATCTTCGGGAAAGCTCAGAGTTTGGTTTTCAAGTAAAGGTTTCAGGTTAAATCCCATCGACTATTTTTATTAGAGTTAGATCGATTTTACGAAACTTTAAATACCTAGATAATATACTTCTTATGGCGCTCTCGAGGGTTCTGCTTCTTTTAACTTCCGTCGTCGCAGAAAATCGCGTTAACGTATCATCCTTTATTATACTTTAGTTCAAATTGGTCGTATGTACCAAATGTCAATTCTCAGTTCTCAATTACATATTTCTCGTTTCAGGTGATCTATAATCTCCACGAGTCCTTATTCTCGAAAGAAAACTGCGATCGATTCTCAGTTGGTACTGGTAGAACGAAATAAAAAAAAAAAAAAGAAACGAAAGATAACGCGACACATTGGCGAGGTCGATTGAACGTGTATCAGTATATCAAGAAAAGACGGTGCTCGGCGCGGATTGAAACGCATGGTATCGCGAACCCTGGGCTCATGGAGAATGAAAAGCTTCTTTTGTCTCAGCGCGGCTCTTTCTCTCATCTTTCGGGCTTCCTCTCTCGCGGCCAGGACTGGAATACAATTGAAATATCATCCAGTGGCGCGCACCGTTTCATTGTCAACTAAGATCATTTGGTCTTAGAAATTTATTCGGTCCAGGATCGTGCTTCCCGGAAGGCCATGGAAGAGAGAGAGAGAGAGAGAGAGAGAGAAAAGGAAAAGGAAAAGGAAAACGAAAACGAGAGCTTTTCTTCGGGCTCCTTTTCAGAACGGAACAAGTCGCCGAAAGAAGGCCGCCGCTGAAATTCCAACTTCGAGGATCACGTAGAATTACAGAGCTACGAAGCTCGTGCCCGTGCCTCTTGGTTACTGCAACTTTCTACTTGCCCGTATTTTCCTGTTCCTCTTCGTCTTCAAACCTGCTGATTTCTTACTTCGTCGAGTCTCTGCTTGCTACGTATAGGGGCGCAGGAAACTGTATCAGACAGTTGGTTTTAATTAGAAGAGACAATTATAATACGTAGATATTGTTTCTTCTAGTTTCGAATGTATCGAGCGATTGGGTCAAACTCTTACGTGGTAATTAACGGCTGTCCTGTTCGTTCGGAAATTTCTCTGTCCACTTGATCGGTCGTGTCTTCAATTATCTCTCATTGACGTTTCGCATCTGTTGACGCAGCATCCGGCAGCACTTCGTCGTGCAGATACGTGAAGGGTCAATGGTCGGAATGCGACTCGAAAACCAACACGCGGTCCCGCACGCTGAACCTTAAGAAGGGCGACAAGTCCTGCGAGCAGACCAAGACCATCCAGAAAAAGTGTAAAAAAGGTACGACATCTTTGTTCAAATTCTTCTCGATTTGGTTATATAGTTTAATAGTTTTTTTGAAGTTTATATTTTTATGTGAATTTTATATTTTTATGGGCACACGCAAAGAAATAAAAGACAAATAAAAAACGGAATAATCAGAGATTCTCCGCTTTAAATATTTTATGTGTGTGTTTCTATGTATTTTCGCATTTTCCATAAAAGTCTGCAGTCGAGTGAGTTAAAAAATTTCAAAGTTATAATCACTTTCATAAAATGACAATACCAATCATTACAACAGTACTTCCTTCATTCAGGAAAGGGTTTCTCGTAATTTTTTTTTTTTTTTTTTTTTTTTAAAAAAATT
>KQ435729.1:740053-763105 GCA_001276565.1 Melipona quadrifasciata | reverse complement strand
ACGAGTTAAAATGAAAATAATCGAAACACGTGAATTTATCCCAATGTTTTCTTTCTTTACGTATCACTGGTCAGCAATGAAGTGGACGATCGATCTAATAGGAGTACACTGCACGTATACATATATATATATACTGTGTGCCATGCGTATGCCATTCCTCCTTTTTTTTTTTTTCGCCAGACTAACCAACCGTGCGTTCGCTCAAATTACGCACACGTGAAAAATTATCAGGCTCGAAGCTTTCAATTAATTTAAACGATCAATGCGATTAAATAATTCAGACGTTCCAATGTTTCAGATCGATTCACCTTGAATTTCGTGGCATATACTTTTCGTTATTGGGTTACTAAATGAGGTGTACTCGGTGCATAACCCGGATTAGATTGAACACGAATACTTTGATGCTTTCAACGATAAGCGTAACTTTCGTCGTTGCTGCTTTTCATTATGGATATATATATATATATAGCCGTCATTTTCACGCAAATGAAAGTTTCATCAATTATTATCAAATAGAGCCCGTAGATTACCAAATTCTAAAAGTAATCAGTTATTCTAATCAGTAAAATTATTTACGACGTCTGCGATATTGATTACTGAAGCAGAGTGAATTTTTTATTTAACAATTTGTCGGTTCGATTAACTTCCTGTTATACATTTAGGAGAAATTTATAAATTGAACTCAATTAATTATAAACGCTTAAATTTAATTAAATCTGAGTTATAAATTAAAAAAGAGAGCTTGCAAATATAACTACTTCGTTCGTTAGATCGTATAAATGAATTGTTTGAGTCTTAGGGGGTTTTAGTCCGAATGGAGGCGAATTTTCAGGAATTTTGGAAAAGGAAAGTTTTAATTAATATGAGTTATGGACATAGACAGCTACAAATTGCTTGTTTATATGTACATATTTGACACAAACTTCCTGTGCAGTACACTTAAAAGTCATGTAATATTGCAAAAGTTAACTCTTTTGTGATGCATTTCTCTACGCGTGTCATAATGTTTTATTCAAATTTCATAGCTCGCTTTTCAGCAAGTTGGAATTGTGCGGTGCCAACATCTGAATAGAATAAATTATTAGAATCGTTGTTCACCGAGGTCTTGCTTCGCTCATTTTTTAAACTATAAAATATTTGATAATTGAAAGGCAATGAGAAATGTTACAAATTTGCTTTATTTGAAATTACCATATCAAATGCTTAACGCTGTCTTATATACGAAGATATTTTATTTATTTGTTTGTTTATTTAATGGGAAAGATTTGTGAAAGAAAGAAAAGATACATAAAAAAATAATAACAATGAAACAAAGTAATACAAAAGAAGCAGCAAATGATGGAAATATAAATGCAAATAAAAGAAATAATAATATGATATGTTATATTTGCGAAAGGGGATGCATTTTGTGTTTAATCTGAGATTGTGTAATCAAAGTTTTTAATAATCTTGTTAGCGATATCAGAAGCTATGGACAAAGCTTCGGGCAAACTTAATTTTTTTGTAAATTCTGGATCTAAGAAGAAAATCCCTGGGATGTGTTCTTGTAAAATACAGTCGATTTCCGCGTTAAGGAACTTGCGAAGAGAAATTATATTTAATAGTTTCACAATCTTAATTATCACGAAGAAAATGTGCTGCAAAACGGAAAATCACGAAAAATGGGCATTCCTTATTCTCGAATTATTTTCATTTATATGTTACTCCATTCAGGAAGATTATTATTATTCCGTTTAAACGGTCATTAAATTTTAATAATCCGCTCGAGCGGATTACTTGCTTTTCGTATTTTTAATTTCCCTCTATTTTCTTTCCTTTTTATCGCTCTGCACAACATTTCTCTGGTTTTCTGCAACATTTATTTTTGCATGCAATTGTCAAACGTAAATATCGTTCGTATTCACTCTCTTCTTTTGATTTCTTTTTTGTGATGTCTCACAGTTTGTAAAGCTTTACAATTTTTTTTACGATGTTTTATTTTTGTGATAAATAGACGAAAGAATAAACGAGCGCGAAGTTTCGTTTAGTTGCTGAATGTCACTGGGGAAAGTCTTCGCGAACGTTGATATTAAATTGCAGATAATGCATCCTTGACGAGTGGCAAGTCGCAAAGGAAATCTCAGCTTTTTATTGCGAGTCACATTGCGAAAAATGCGGAATTAACGATATCTTCGATAACGAACGAAACGCTTCTCTTTCATGCACGAGAAAATGTTCATTTTCCGACTCGGTACACTTTTTCTTAATTCAGTTCGTTAGCTGGTTAGAGAGAGAAAAAAAGAAAAAATGTCCAATTCTCTGCCTCTTTCTGAAAAGAGCGAACTCGCTGGAGCGAGAGAACTGGAAGCATCAGCATTTCGACGCGTGGGATATATAACGCGCGGGTAAAACTGAACTCTTTAATTTTTTTGCGGGATACTCCAAGTGCATAAAGTGTGCGCTAAAAATAAAAGAAGGTTACCTGTTTCGATACGCCGTGAAGACGACACGAGCAACGCGTGTGCCGAGCTCGTATCATTCGGTGCAACGTGATTTTCCTTTAAAAGGTCCATTTGTGCGCACGAGCCAAACAGAATCACAAGGCATCGTCCAAGCACCTATCGATAGTGTTTTGTCATTGCCATTTTGTAATTTCAACGACGAATATCGATCACTATAACGAAAGAAATCAAGCGTCGATATATTTTTCATTCTCTGTTTTTTTAATTCATCTGTTATAGCCATTGCGTTAAAGGAAGAGAAACATACAGATAGAAGATGGAATGTCCGTTCAATTCGAAGAAGAGTTAATTACAGTCAATCGCTGGATCGCGATAAAAAGTATTTTTTTCGTTCAATTTTCACTTTCCAATCGCTTTAAAGCGTGAAACATCGAAATTTAGGCACTCTTCGAAATGGTACACGAGGGTATGATTGATCGGAGTCAATTTTTTACAAATGACGATGCAAATGAGTTGAGCAGAGAATATTTCCTCATTGAGATTTGCATGGATATTTTAACGATGGCAATAAAAAATGGCAAGTTTAGGTTAGGTTAGGTTTAGGTTAGGTTTAGGTTACGTGCTTCGACGATACACTTTGTTCTATTCGGTTTTTTCACAGACTTGTACGGAAATTTTCTAGTTATGTAAAAAGACCTTGTAGACCGTAAAAAATTACTCGAGTACGGATTGTGCTCCGCTTTTGTTGGTTTTTTTTTTTTTTTGCACTCGCGTGCGACAGTAGAATTTCCCTCTTTTTTTGATCATTTTGCTGAGAAAGAGAGAGAAACGGAATGGCGCCATGAAAAAAATTGTCGCTCTTTGAAGCGTAGAAAAGCGTGACGAACGTCCAAATGTTTCTATAATAGCATTTGCGAGTTCGCGTACTTCGTAACTACGTGCGAATGTAATTGCTTCTTGTTTCTCCACTCAGAGAAAGTGATAATAATTTTTTAGGTGATAAATCTTATCGATAAGCTCCCGAGATAAATTATTATATATAGGTGAATGTTTTCATCCTTGTTTTATCCGTAATATAACTCTTTGTTATATATAGTTTGTTATATTAACTCTGTGTTATATATAGTTTATAGTCGTTAATCAATGCATCACGTTCATTTAACATCCTCAGTAACGCTGCGAGTAATGTCTATCCATGAATAGCTGTCTAATTATCAATTAAAATTAGCAGAATGTGCGAGGTGTAATCATCAACAACTGTCAAAATCATCAACATAAATTGACAGAATATATAACAGTATGCGAGTATTTTTATTTTAAATACAAAAATAAAATCCTCAACAATACTGCAACGAAGAACGGAAAATTATGATTGACTGTGTTTCTCGTAAAATTATGTTCCATGCTTGCTGCTTTTCCCAAATTATTTCGCGTGATTGCTTTCTTTCTCAATAATGAATAAAGTTGCAACAACAATTGGCCACGAAACGTACTGAGCCTTCAGCACTCGAAAAGGAAAAGAAAAAAGAAATAATAAAATTCAAATTATAAAAATTAGCAGAACATGCAACAGCGTATTACCGCAATTTAGCGAACATTTTTATCCCAAATAAAATAAAACGAGCGATTCGCGCAATTTAAAAATAAATCACCGCTGTGTGAAAAGTTTCACAACAAATTTAAAAAGAATTTGAACTTTAAATTTTTCTCGCTTTTTTCACGTTATTAATATTCAGGATCCTCGACGGCGTATCTCGTTACAGAAATAAATTCGTTGACTCATCGCGTTGCGAAATACGCGCTTTATTTTGTTTGTTTTCTGTCAAAATAATCGATCGCGGTGCTCGACTGTATCGTACGAAAGTTGTTCGTTGTTCGAAAACACGTCCCCGTTTTAGGCAGATAATAATTACGACGAACAATAACTTCGATGTTTCCCCTAACAATTTCGAAAACAAGCGGCACTCTGTTCGAAAATTTTGTCTCGCTCTGTTTGCCACGAATGTGTATAACAACGCCACGACCCTTCAACGAAGGATCTGTCGCGTTCCCAAAGGGTGAGGAACGATCCGATTTGAAAAATGCCTCTCCACAACAGTGGAGAAGTCACGTCGATCGGATGAAAAAGTCAGTGAAAAACTTGCAAGATCGACTTGAGAATCCGTGGAGAAATGTTCGCGCATTTGCATCAGGGTGTCTGTCGTTGCAAATCACGAAACAAATGGCCCAAGTGCGATCCTGTACACAGTGTATTGAAAAATGGGTTAACCCTCTGCAAGCAACTTGAGTTATTTGCGCGATATTTCACTCGTAGGTAACGTACGTACGTTTCGAAATGCAATTTTGTTACATGGTACATTGAGAAATGGATTTGCTAGCAACAAACTAAGACCAAGAGGATCTCAAGGGGCAAAAATAGCAATTGAAATTTCGTGGACTGTAAAGTATTGAAGCATTAACTCTGTGTAACTTGTTGTTGTAACTGTGTATATACTTTCGAATTTAATTTCTGTACGTGGCACGTTGATAAACGGTGGTTTAGTGGTTGATAAATACCGAATGTAGAATGATTTAAAGCGGCAAAAATTGAAATTTTGAATTAATCCTTCATAAAAGGGCAATAAGCAATTTGAGCGCAATTCGTGCACCGAGAGAAATATCTCATTCATAGTTGTATTTTATATTTTCGAGAGAAATTTTTACCGAGAGAACATTTAGATATTTAATATTTTTGAAAATTGATTGTAGATGGTAGAGATTTTAGTATGTGTTTCAAGATTATTTTCAGATTTTTTTTTTTTTTTGGGAGTCTGAAACAACAAAGGTTTGCTAATGTATGTTTGTACGACACTCTTCTTGAAACATTATGTGCAGTTCCTTTCCGTTTGCTAAGCTGAATGCAAAATTGAAATATGTAGAAATCGCACGTATTGTACGATATAATATATGATTAATAGTATCGCGGGTGATTCACAACTAGACTTATCAACAGGCAACTCGGCAAATTTTCAGTGACGAATCTCAAAAACTCTCACATCTCGTGCACCCTCTTTTCACACCCTCGCATCCCCCGTATTCGATTTGTATTTTTGACCTGGCCTCGTTACTCGTTAAATTACAAGCTAATTTTACTAAATTAAACTTCCGATACTGGAATAAAAATTTGAGGATCTCAGCAAGATTGATAAAGCGATAAGCATACACAGCTTTTTTGAATAAAAATAATAATGTGTTTGCAACAGAATTTTATGAGTAGACGTTTGTATTTTTGACTTGGTCTTGTTACTCATTAAATTACAAGCTAATTTTACTAAATTAAACTTCCGATACTGGAATAAAAATTTGAGGATCGTAGCAGGGTTGATAAAGCGATAAGCATACACAGCTTTTTTTGAATAAAAATAATAATGTGTTTGCAACAGAATTTTATGAGTAGACGTTTGTATTTTTGACTTGGCCTTGTTACTCGTTAAATTACAAGCTAATTTTACTGAATTAAATTTCCGATACTGGAATAAAAATTTGAGGATCTCAGCAAGATTGATAAAGCGATAAGCATACGCAGCTTTTTGAATAAAAATTCTTTAACAAAAATAATAAAAATATTTGTGCCGGAATTTTACGAAAGAGAATAAGATCGAGCTAAAAAAAAAAAAGATTCTTCGTCTAGAATTTTATTTTATCGTGACTTACACGTTTCTAGAAATTCAAAGTTTCTGTTTCTTGTAACTTTTTACGGTTTATTGAAGAAATTTCCTGCGCCAGAAAATACTCGACATACATATAGACGTGTATATATATATTATATATACACACACACGTAGAGATTCAGATATTCCATAGCGGTTTCACCGAACCTTATCGATTTTCACTCTCCGCCGTGTTTCCATAGGCAGAACAAGTACAAGGCAACGAATGAAAGCAACCACCGTCGAGTAGAAATATTACTACGTACTTTCGTACTCGCACTTTATCCCGACAATAGCAAAAAAAACGCGATAAAACAAGATAATAAACAGCTTGAAAATAATCAATTCCAAAGAGTGTTAACTGTCATTTTGCAAAGTTAAAATCGCACGAAGGTGAAAACAGACGTGACAGATTGTAGTATCTGGAAATTAAAAATGACCGATGGGAAAAATCTGCCGATAGAATCCTTCTGACAAATAAACATATGCGCACTTTCGTTCGAAATGTAATAAAAGAAAATGATGGCTGCCTCGAAACTCGTTCCCAACAGGGGCCAACAATTAAAATGCACGATAACTTTAGAAATTTCTGCGAAAGAAGTCAGTAACCGAAGCTTGTTCGCTACTTAGGTTGATGCGCGAAGAAAATTTTTTGGAAAAACTGTCAGAACCAGAACGTCAAACGTTTTAGTCGCAAACAACAATTTGTTTCGCTGCCGCTGATCATTATTGATGGGGAATTCTATTTCGGTCATTTATAGCAGTTATCGACGAGAGAAATTTATTTCAGTTGCTCGTGACAGTTACCGATAAAGAGAGCTCTGTTAACAGTGCAAAGTGTAAAGTATAGTATTTGCATTTTGATCGAAAGTGAATGAAAACGAATAGAATTACAAACTTGATGAGAAATAGGTTTTCTTCGCAGATAGCCAACGAGCAAAATCGAAATAAATCTGTCTCGTCGATAATTATTACGAGCGACTGAAGAAGAAACTTTCGAAAAATGTTTTGGGCACTTGTGATCCTAATTTATAATCAAAAACATTTTAGTTGGGAAAATAATTCTTATCCTTATGACACAACAATAGAAATATAGAAATAGATAGAAAAATAAAAAAATCTTTTATTATACCATTTTTCGAACTGGATGACATAAAGAGATATATTGCGATAATATTTTGAAAGAGATTTGATTGATTCGCACAACAGTGAAATTTTCCAATGTTATTGGATCGTTAGAGAACTTTGAGAAAAGTTTAATTATCCTGGTCGGTGAAACGATACGTGAATTCACTGATAGGGATTATCAATGAAAAATATTTTACAATCGGAATATTATTGACGTTTGATTGCACGTAGGATATTCGTCTGGATGATAAGCTATCGATTGAAATAAAAATCAATAGCGTTATCTTCTTGTAATTTATTGTGCAAAATCCCGTACAAATTCTCCGATTGTTTCGTCGATTGTTTCGAAATTTTCAAATTTGTAGAGTGGTTTGAAGTCTGTCATCGATTTTGTTCTTTGAAGATAAAAGTGAAGTCAAAAAGTCAAATCGATTTAAAGGTAGACCGGGGAAGATAATAAAAAATAGGAGATTTGTTTAGGCTGAATTTAATAAAGGCTTGTTATATTTTCTCATACAAAATACTACTTGTCACGAGGAATAATTGTAGAAGGGGCTTATCGCTTATGTAATTACGTAATCTCGAAATAACAAAATTGTTAATGTATTTTCAATCTTGTTTGTTGTACGCGCGAATCGCCATATAAAAATAATTGTACGTTTTTCAAAGTGTTGAACAAACTTGAATCTAGATTGATGACCGCGGATAAAGTTAGCTTTTGAAAGAAATACAAATAGTAGATAGATGACCGATATAGCTCTCAGTTTACTTTCTAAACTGCAATATTTTATCTTGACGCTTAACGCAATATTCATCTTCCAGTGAAAATTGGAAGCAAACATAACGTTTGGAGTCTCCAGTGCCTGAATTTATATGTGAAGTAAATATTTTTCTCTCTCTGCTCTTACATCGATACTTGGAACACAAATTTGATTCTCTTCAAAGAGGAATTTCACGTCGAAAGATCCTTGTTTCAGGATTTCTTTTTACATGTATAAATAACCTGTTGTCTTAAGATATCTTTCGCTCACGGTGAGATGCCTTTTTCTTCTTCAGTTGGTTCTTGTGCACATTGTCAAGGAAACTTTATCATGCTAAGACTAAAGTGCAACAACATAATAATATAAATCATCAATTATGTTACAAATAATGTAAATCGTTATATTTTGATAAATTTTTGCCAAAAATATCTGTATCTGTTAATGGTAAAGAAAGAAAATCTGAAATCCATCATATTGACTTTTCTATATTTCTTTGTCTCTTACATCTCTTCTTTCTACGAAAGAAACATTTTAAATTTTGATTTAATTTAAATTTTAATTCAGTATAATTTTGCTTTAATACCTGAGTACTCAAGTGCTGCCAACAGTGTCATTAAAGGAAGAAAAGAAAAAAAAAAATAGCTGCGTCGACCTCCTAGAAAACACCTCGAGAAATTCCTTTGAGAATCGAATTCTAGAGGATGAGAAGTTTCATTTTTGCAACAGAGAAAAGAGAGAATATATTTATCGGTGAGCAGTTTCTTAAACGAATTACCTGAATTAGTTGAATTGATTTTTCAAAGCGTGACAGAAATATTTTATTGCTTTTGAAATAGGTCACGTATGCAAGTTTTGAACAATCATTTCAATTGTTTGATGTTACAAAACTATTGATGAAATTTTTGTTTCAGCATTATAAATACTGGTACTATATTTATTGTTTATTATATCTATTATTATAAATACTGAAGTTTTATATTGTATTTTAATATACTTACTACATGATTTATCAGATGAAATTGATCTCTTCACGTTCTGTTATTTCAATTAATTCCACAAAATTTCCATAAATATTTATTAACGATTTACAGTATCGCGTATATACGAACGAATAGAAAAATACCGTGTAACCTTCTTGAATCTTCAGCACCTGCTGTTTGATAGGTTCTAGCTGTAAAGCGAGTTCTGTTTTCTCGTTGTTTTTTCCTTGTTGAACTGGTTATACTTACATACAGTAGCTCACCAAAGTATTCGAGCATTTATGGGCCGAAATTGGAAGAAAACTCAGAAATTATGACATAACGTCCAAAGAAATGTTAAAAAACAAAATAACAGAAATGTGGAATTCCATTGAAAAGAAAACAACAGAAAAACTTGTATACAGCATGGAAAGTCGGTTGAGACACGTTATTGATACCAAAGGAGGACTAACCAGGTATTAACATCAAACAATTCGAGATTTATTCGTACGTTCGAATACTTTTGAGACGTTCGAAATCGGTATGTTTACACTCAATGCCCTGTAAATCCTGTATTTGTTGTCAGATTTTTTTGTAATTTCACTTATACATTCTCGAGACTCCTACGTGACTTTACGTACAATCTTACTTTGAAAACTTAAACTTAACACGTCCATCTTATTTATTAACGATGTAGATTGGAAGCGCTCGAATACTTTCCTGAGCTACCGTACGCAGTTAACGAAGTAGTTCATGTAGTTGAAATAACTCAAGTATTTTCATCAATTGAAATTCTTATCGTGTAGAAAATTGACGAGATACGTGTAAATTTTGTTCGCTTCGATTAGGATTGAAATTGTCGTAAGAAGAGACCGGAGAATGTCTCTTGTGTCATTTCTTCTTTTTCTTTTTACGACTTCTCTCTTCTTTTTAAACAAAAATGACTCGATCAATTGAACACTTACCTCGTTATTTATCAATCGATTTACAAACTTTCTCGTCACGTCCAAGTGTGACGTAACGGTGCCGTTTTAGAAGTACCACCATCATTTCTACTTTGTATCTCGGATGAAATTGCTGTTCGAAGAGTAATTTATTTATTTACCAGTTTCTCGAGGGAATCGTCTCGCCAATTTATAGATAAATTGCTCGGTGATATAATAAGGTCTCTTGTCGCGTGAACCCCTTGTAGCTAAGCAGGAAATGAGAGTTGCTGTTCATCGAGCTCTAAATGCGAAAGACGAGAAATTGGTAAAGTATCATTTGCGAGATAAGATATTTTTAAACGTTTCTGAAAAAAAAAAAAAAAATGAACTGTCCGAGAGGAATAATTTACAAATATAACTTCTTCGAATCGCGCAGAATGACTTGCTGACACTTTGTTCTCTGTATCAGCGATCCGCGTGTAACCGATGTCGTTGGGTTAGAGGTGAGACTAACAGTCTGGAGTAAATTTATGTTCTGCATGTTCACGTTAGAAAATAAAAACCAGCGATAAAGCTAAAGATACAATTAACTCATGCTCGATATAATCGGTTGCGTATCGGCTAATGGTCGAGACGTGAAAGTACAAGAATCCCAGCAGTGAATCCCCGAGTCCCCGTTTCTGTGAAACAGGTGTTTCACCCGACTATCAGAATTCCGATCGTTTAACTTTATTTTTCCAAATGTTAAGCGCATTCTTAGTACCGGCAGATTAACCCTGCGTACTAAGAATGGACGATTGTATCGAAGGAATTATCTGATTTTATCTCTGTTAGACTTTGACAAGCGCGATATTTTCTCACGAGCACACGAAATTCTGGATTTGAATAATCTATCGTATCGGCAGATATGGATGTTCAATTTTATTTTTTGCATTCGTCGTCGGTCGGATTTTCATTCAAAAATCGTCTTGCACGGATTTTTGATCGATTTCTTTCGAAATATGGGGTAACTTTTAATTGACGCGTGGGCAAGATGCATTGCAGGCATGAAATTTCAGTTGAAAGGAACTAGCGATTACGTGAAAGTACTGCCAAATTTAATACGAGGTCTGACATATTTGGAAAATATTTGATTAACGCAAATGTTACAATCCGCGGATATTTATGCATTTGTGGAAAATTTAATAGCGCATACTCGATTGTATATTGTGATATTTGCTGTTTTGTATTTGATGTGTGAGACAATTTTCTGTCGCGGTCTTATTTATTGATTTAAATTAAAAATGCACGAAATATCGAGAGTTACGATGAGAAAGGACAAGTGAAGTAACATACAAATGTAAGGCACACATTCCAACGCAAGGAAATTATGGAAATACGAGAATTGGAAACGCACGACAAAGACACAAAAGTTTCAAATTCGAAAATTTCCTCAAGGACATTTACATAAGAATTTACAATAAATACGAGGAGGAGCAATTATGAATGAACAGCAACGAAACAGAAAGCACAGGATAATAAGATACGAACAAAATACAAGGAACGCAATAACAATTATAATTATCACGATACATGTGTGGTCGCTGAAAGACCGAATGATATAAAACAAAAATATGTTTCTTTGATTTTTTATTATTGAGAAAGAATAAAATCCCGCAAGAAAACGATTGAAAATGAACAAGTCGTGACTTTCTCAAACCCTTCGCTGTTTCACTGGCCACCGTGTATTTCACAAAAAATGTGAACCCGCACCCTAGCTGCAACAAATAAAATACCGTGCATACTGCGTGCGCGTCCGCGTGTCCGCAAGATTCTCTGGAAGAAGAACGTAAAATTTCGTTATCGTCGAACCTCGTTGGTTATCGAGGATTTCCCAAAGAATTAGCGCTGCTATGATTAAAAAAGAAAAAAAAGAAAAAAAGAGAACGACTCCGATGATGGTGCTAACATCACTCGCGAGCCGCGTGTACGCGCGCAAACACACGCAATCGGCGACAGTTATGCAGCCTGTACGTACACGCACGATGTGAGCATGTTACCTTGGCTGTCGCGTTTGGCAGCCAACGACCGAGTGGTGGGAACGAGCGGGGAGCTCCGATCCGGAGGAACCTCGGGGTATATATAAACGTTCCTCGAAGCATCGGGACGATTCTATTCGAAGACCGGCACTGGCCGACAGAGAGTCGTTTCGCAGAGCTCCGGTCTTGGCGTGATTCGCAAAGAGGTCGTGGCCGGTTGGTCGACTTTTTTTCTCCACCTTTAGTTCTTCCGAGTTTTCAATTCCGTTATTTCGTTGGTAACCGGACAAAACCGCCTGTCACTCACGTCGCGTCACAGACACACGCGCACGCACCGTACGTGTGAGCACGACGCGAGGAAAGGAATCGCAGCAGAGATGCCCACCTGCATGTGCGAGAACCGCGTCGTGGACGAGGAGAGCTGTTTGTGTCAGTTGAAACTGCCGGTCGGGGATGGCGAGGAGGAGACGCCGGAGTACGATCACGCGGTTAGGTATGCTCGATTTTATTTTCTGTTTATTATGTTCTCCCTTTCGCGTGCAATTGGCGTATAATCGACGATCTCAAAAGTGGATTTCCGTGTAGACGGACCGGGATTGATTGAAATCGTACGACTATAGTTAGTTAAGACGGGGTTAATGAGTAAGGAGCTTGGAATTTTTATACGTTCTATAGTTGGTACGTACAGCAAAAGAAGAAGTAGAAAAAAAAAGAAGTATATTTATCTCCGTCCTCTGTGTCTGAAATAGCCAAAAAGAGCGCGATTGCAACTTCTGACAGTGAGTTGCATAATGTTGAGGTGTAAAGCATTTAGGAGGCTGCGTATATTACAGAATTTGGCATGTTCATGTATCGTTTTATCAAGGCATAGTGATGGATGTCGGTGTTAACGAGCGTGTTTGACATGAATATTATCTAATCTTCCTTGTACGTATGTTTATTATAAGATTCGTTACAAAATTATTTATTGTTTGTTATAAGATCGCTGTTACAAGAGGTCGCAACTCTATTATGAAATTTTAATCGCCACTTTACTTGTCGTAACGTTATGATTATGTCAGAGTCATATTTGCAAGCATCGACTTTCTACGCATTAATGTAGATCACACAAGTGACGTAACGATGAGTTTTTCTCTATAATATAAATCTGAGAGCGACAACTTGGCGATATTTCGATTGATAACGCACGAGTTTGCTTCACGCTGGATGAAAAACCAATGGCAAACTGAGTTCAATTATGTAAAAGATTATCTCTTGCTCTCGGTTAATATTTGGTATTTCAGCAAATTATCTTTGAGAAGAGAATATAAACGATGGATATGAACAGAATGTGCCGTAACGTTGTTTTTATCAAATTTCCAACGATGATGTCGAATTTTAAAAATTCCACTGAAAATTTACACGTTAATTAACCGTTCAATGTTCAACAATGTTAAGAATAACAGAGCTCTGGTTATACAATAGAGCTGTAGTTAAGGAAATTAACAAGAAACGCTCGTGTAAGGTCGAGCTGTAGCTGCTCTTACAGCAATCGCACAAATAGACGATCGTGAAAGTCAAAGACACATACATAATTCACACGTCCGTGTTAATTAATTATTTTAATAAAAATAGACTCTTTCGTGTCGAGCTTGTACTACAAAAAAAAAAAAAAAATCAGTTGAATCAGATCTGATTGTATCTCAATTTTCTGTTCGTTTATGAGATTCATATCGTCGATGTATATGTGTTGGTTACACCGTGGATTAATAACTCCTATTAATCTTCTATTCGTTCAAATTTAATTTACTTGAATTCTGATTTATAAACGGATATTTCAATATATTAGGATGAATTTTATTCGAAATAATTGAACGTTATACGCGTGATAACATTTGATCTTTTTTGATTTAATATTACATCTATGTTTTATCTACATGTATATGCGTGAAAAATCGACGCTCGCTCGTTGCATAATAATAATAATCATCATTATCGAAAATCGATAGCTCAGTAAGGAGTATATTGATTTTCAGTGACGTCCTTAATTAAATTCCTCTTTCGAATACCGAAGGCCGGTTTCAAACAAGGCCTTGCTACAAGAATTCCCAGTCCCTTTCGCACGTAAAAGGTTTACCAACAATTAGCAACAATGGGCGTAAAATTTCAATTTTCCTGTAACGAAGATTACGCACCTGAATGTGCAGCTTGTTGAACAATCTGACAATGAGAATCGAAAGAAAGCTTGTGTTACTCTTAGGAATAGAATGCAACTGCTCTGTGTTCAGCTTTCGTATTTCACGGAACAATCCAGTTGACGTAAGTAAGTTCGTAGAAAATGCGTTCTTGTATCACTCGATGGTATCTATTGTTAACCTTACGTTTCTAATTTGAAAGCGAAGATATGGTTACTCGCATTAACACTCGGGGCAATTAATAATAAATATTTAAACTGTATCTGGATTCATTCTTAAAGTCTCTGCTTTCAAAATGCAAGATAATCTAATCGCAAGATATTTTTGCACACGGAAAATGTTATAAACTGTCAGAGTATGCAACTGTACGAATAAATAATACTGTAAGAGTCGAAACTGAACATTTGAACGAAGAATTGCATCTGTTACTTTCTCTATTGTCATCGCGGAGATCTCGAAAAATTTACAACAGCAACAGTAACAATAAACGCTTCACGAATGAAATAGTAATGACGTGCACCTGTTTGGAAAATTTATATTGTATTAACGTCCATAGTTATTTGAATGCAGATTTAGTGAAAAATTCCCAAGGTATCGTTATATTTGAATATTATCAGCCAAGTATGTAAATTATTTGCAGTGTTCAAAGAGGTTGTTTCAAAGTTCAATCGCGATACAGTACATTTTAGTCACTTTAACGTTGCGCTGTTGTCGTCCTTCGTCCATGACAAAGAAACTAGGTCCACAAGAGGAAAAGTTGAAGCGGGTTATGATTATATTATATAAATATCAAAATTCGAGCATAGTGGAACAGATAACATTCAATCATTTTAGAACATCACACCTGCATATTTGCTGCAATAATGACGAAATTCAAAATTTACAGTTCTTCAATTATGGGCACAGGGGAGAACGTGCAAATTGTTACTTGTACTTTTCACTCGTAGAGTTCTGTAAGTGTACAGTATTATTGCAACGTCGTAATTTCAATTTCTATCGAAGTATTATTGCATTTTGACAATAAGAAAAATATTCAAACTCGTTTTCCCTAAAATTCTGATTTTTGTATTATCGTGGATAAACTTGCCTTTATTAAAACGCTGGTATTGAGTTTTCTCGCGATAAAATATTTGAATATTCCTTCACTTCGATTTTCTGCTTCGTTGATTTTATATTTAAGATCAAGATGATGAAGAAGTTATGGTCGATAGATATCCTTGGTGATTACGACATCGATATGCATAATCCCCCAATCTTTCCGATAAAGTTTGCAAATATTCGGACACGCCAATTTAAGTTTGCGTGTGTTTCTTTTTCCTTTTAGATACAGAGATGGGTCTGTGCGACTTCGAAATCCAAACATCGAGCTCATGGATCAGGATATACTCTACCATCTTGCTCTGGGCAGCGAGTCCCACGATCTCGTTGAAATGTTCGGAGATGTTAAGGTAAATCAAAGTACCAAATCTTTCTACTACGATAAAAGTTCTCTTTTATTTTTGAAAAGATGCTCCTACATGTAGTGGAATTTCTTTTCTTGCGAAGAGAACTTTTTCTGTAATTCAGTACAATAGAATTCTTCTTTTTTCCTTCTTCTTCTTTTTTTTTTTTTTTTTTTTTTAAAACATGGTAGAAGATTCTTTTTCGTCTTTTTATGTACAGCAGAATTCCTTTCATGCAAACTCCATTTATTGGAACGGAATTTTAATTAGCATACTATTAACTGAATTTTTTCTTTCTTTTTTTCATTCATTAGCCACGTTTCACTTTCTAGTCGTGTCAAAAGTGAAAAAATTTCTTGAAACTACACGTTAATTATTAGATGCCAGATTGTGGATGCTTTTAGAATGTGTCAGTTTTTAATTTTTCTTAAATAGTACATATTTCTGGAGATTTCCTCGTAAAACAAAAACTCGTGTATTTCATTGTACTATAAAGTTTCTCTATTTTTTTTTTTTCCAGTCATCATTATGCTTCTCTGATGAAATGTTTCACGCTTGAAAAAATGTAAGGATTCATTTCACAGAAAGCATATAATGATGATAATGAAGAATGCATTTCATCTTTCAGAATGTGTTAGTGCTAGCCGAGCATTTCGCGCGTTCCTTTTTTTTTCTAGGAATATTCTAGAAGGTGAACGACTTGGGATTTCTTGTCAGCACGAAGAAGTTTAGTTATTTGCGGTTTAAAGCGACGACTCGCACGTTTCTTTCATGCTGTCAAAAAGTCTCAACCGTCTACCGTGTTCCATCGAGCCTGTTTTGCTGGGTGTCGAATCGATCGATCCTTCGGATCCACGCCTAATTCTAGTTTCGAAGATTGCCGGTAGGGCAACCGGCTCGTGTTTCGAAATGATTGGCTAGCCAACTTGCACAAAACAGGCTCGCGGGCAGCGAGGGCGCAGAATTCGATAAAAAGTACGCCGCACATGTGCAAGCAAACGTACAATCCATTTTCACGATGTCCAATCTCACAGAATCGCCACGCTGCAACACTAGTGCTTCACTAATGCCATCCTTAGGCGCATTGGCAGAATGCACGTAGTGCATTGAAATTAAAAATATACAAACGTTTAATAATATTAGTTATAACAACAATATAGATATTTAATAGATATTTAATAATAATATTAGTAATAATATAGTAATAATACAATAATATTGGTAATGTAGTAATGGATATATAAATAATAATAATAATAATAGTGTGGATATTTAATAATCTTAGTGATAATAATATTTAATAGATATGTAATAATATTAGTAATGATAATATAGATATTTAATAATATAATATTATAATAATATAGATTTAATAATAATATACTATTTAATAGATATATAATAATATTAGTAATAATATAGTAATAATACAATAATATTGGTAATGTAGTAATGGATATATAAATAATAATAATAGTGTGGATATTTAATAATCTTAGTGATAATAATATTTAATAGATATGTAATAATATTAGTAATGATAATATAGATATTTAATAATAATATAATACAAAAATACGGTAGCAATTAAAAATATATAGAGTATGTAAAGTAGCGGTGTCTTTTACAACATTCAGTGGATGAAACGAATTTCTATTTTATTTCGATTCTTTAGCTTACGTGAAAATGCGCAAACATCCGCAGTCGGCGATGATTTACGTATCTCGAATCTCGGAAACTTTAATGTCACTGCACCTTTAAACTTCTGACGTTGTTGAAACGATGCCAAAACATCGGTACTTTCTAAAACATATTGAACTTATTCTAAAAATACTAGTTCCCTATGAAGAGTCGGTTTAATACGTCAGCGGTGACGCGATCTCGCGATTGTTCGAAAACTGAAAATCTGACGAATGTTCGGGAAAAATGATTGCAGGTAACTTACCTCGCATTCGTAGAAAGTGTAGTAATAAGATAAGAATCTGGACACGGAATGGCAATCTTTTTCTGCCAAAACGACTGTGTTTGACCTCTCGAGATCGTGAAATTCTTAGAGCCTCAGTTCTTTTAACTATTTTCGACATGTATTGAGTCGCGTCACGTGAAAAGTTGGACTTTTACACGAAAAGTGTATTTATGTTGGAGGCTTGTTTGACGCAAGAGTGATTCCAAACTTTTGAATATCTGTCGAAGAGATGTAAAATTTGAATTCATACAGGAAAAAATTCGAAACGAACTTGCAGGGTGCACGTTGAAAAAAAACTGCTTATTTAGAAAAGAATGAAATTTAAAATTTAACATTCCGAAGAATTAACAAAATCGAACAAACCAACGCTCAAATGTAGAACGAACACACAAATCTGACATTTCGTACGACCCGCTAAATAATACATTTAATATATTTTTCAAGATAAACTCAAGCGAATACGGAACGTATAAATCGTAACAGCCTTAAAAAGCTTTTTCTTCGTTCTTTAAACAACTATGTTTCAAGTTTGCACGCCGCAAAATAGCTGTTCGTAGATCTTTGATTAATTGACGCAATTAATCTCGCGAGTCAGTGATCCAGCTTAGATAATTGTAATAAATATTTATGTTTGGATATCGTGCGAGCAATGTAGTAATAGCTATCGATCAAAGTTTCTGAGATGATGTATGACATAATCTCTGACAGCCACTTAACGTAGAGTTCTATTGATAACGACGCATGCTAGCAGAAGTACTATATTTTCCAAGTGCAATTTCAGTGTAGTGGTAGAAACAACGCGTGTGCAATGCTATATCTGTTATTCGTTGAGAAATTTTAGATTCTACGGATTGTTCATTATATTGAATTACAAAACAAGAATAAATTAAGTAAAAAAGTAAATAAATAACTTGAAATGAAACTTCTTATTCTGGTCTTGATTAGAAAGTTAATTAAAAAATATATTTTCTTCGTTGGAGCACTTTTTATACTTAAATATATTCGTCGATGCAAAAGATAATTTACACCTACAAGTATGATACATTTGTCATGCAAAAATTTATGTCAGAATTTATTTCGTTTGAAATGACGAACGTTCAAAATTTTATTATTTCGATGATTCGTTGCTTGGAAAATACTATTTTTCACTCAAACAGTCACTTTCAATACTTGAACGATATAAAAAATAATTTGCACTTAAACATGTTTGTCAAAACAAATAATTTCTTTCTCTTCAGTGGTTAGTTTGAAAGATGTACAAACTTTAATCGTATAAAACTTGCGGTACGAAGGATAAGGGAAACAGAAGTGTACAAATTGCGGGAAGTTTTTACATTTCTCCTCAGAGATAAAAGTAGATTCTGTGGATTCTGTACGAAACACTTTGGCATTCATAAATAGCGAGTGCTTCTACGGAGGACAGTTTAGTTGCCTATTGTTTCTATCCGTTATCCGTCTTAACGCTACGTAACTTTGTAACTACGTAAATCTGTTGATTCCTATTTCGTGACTGCTATTACGGCCAATAAACAATTACATCATACATCCTTGCACTTTGTATGTTTGCCGTAATATATATTAACAAACGTCGTATATATACACGAGTGAATTTTTCGTTTAGACTTAGTCCATATTGTCGCATGGAATATATTACATGGTACAATTAGAGGTATAATTTGTGCTAAATAAAAGATGCAATGAGTATAGTAATATTTTTTACTAACTAAATAGAAAATAGATATCGAAGAATATTTGAGTTATATTTCATATTTGGCATGAAGCCATAAAATATAGATAGATATAATACAAGAAAAATGCAATAAAATCGAGCACAATACAATTTACAATAAAGACAAATAAGGAATATAATAAATTTCAATAAATGCAAAATAGAGATTGTAACGGTACAATTGAATTATAAAAATATTATAACAAATGGAATTAAATAATACGTAGAATCTCTAGATATTAATGTACCTAACGTATTTATATTTTGATATCGTGACCTAACCTAAACTTAACCTAACCTAAACCGCGCAAATCGTTTACGAATTTTTCCTTTTAATCCAGTAACTTTCGTCATTCGTCGTGAAATTAGTTGTTAACCTTTGACTTTACAATTGTATTACGGAAATTTCTGATTGAAACGATGACGGAGTCTCAACGAACGATTATCCCGTCGAGGAGAGATTTGCAATTCGATTTATCTCGACTCCTCGACGAGACAAGCAGCTCGTAGTTTCTAATTAAAATCACGTTCGAACATCCGATTCATCTGCGACAGTTGGATTTGATATCCGCAACGGTATTTGTACCGTATATGTGAAATATTCATAGTTCGCAACGATCTTTTTGCCGCGATGTTTCTTCTTTATGATTATCAACGAAGTCGCGTTTACAGAATGTACTCGCGGGAAATGTATCAATGGAGAGATGGTTTTAAAAGAAAGCACAGCGTTTCATGACCTAAATAGAACAATAGCCGAAACTTCTGTGCGCGTTCCTCCATTGCACGGGGGTGGTAATCCTCAAGGTATTATTTTGCACGCCGCGTGGCAACTGTCGTGGGCTCTCTCGAATTGTATGTTCCATTTAAGAAAAGAGCAATCCCACTGTTGCAGATTATAAACAGCGTCGAGGAGACGCGTTTGGTCACTTTCAGTCAAGTTAGAGTTAGACTACCACGTTCCAACATTAGCGAAGAGAACGTGCAGCTAATAAAAGTGGCAGAATATAGGGAAGAAATTTGAGATAAGTCGACGTAATTTGTCTTTTTCATGGATGCGGCATTTTGTTCTATACAGAGTGCAACTGTATGCGCTTGACACAAATATACGCGAGCATAATTGACACAATTGATTCTAAAAGATTTTAACGCACTAAAAAGTATACAGCTGTTCTGTAGCTTTTGATGTTTTTTGATGTTCTGGGGAAACATTGTGTCGTTGATTCGTGGTAGTTTGAGATCTGTAGAATAAACGTTCACTGTTAATTAAATTATTAATTTATCAATAATTTATTTATTTATTAAATTGATCAGTTGTGCGAGTTACGAGCCCAGTGTCAGTAATTCAGCTATTTCTCGTAAATTGCAACGTTGTTGCTAAATTTGGGAACAAGTTTATGATAGCAGTAAAGAAAAATTAGCTACTGACACTCGTAAAATTGTTGACTACTTGATGGTTTTTATATTTTAAGTTATTATATAGCTTCGTGGAAAAGACTCGTACAAATATTCGGATACTCTCGTGAAGCTACTCTACTTTGACAATCCTGAGTTCATTATTTTTTTAAGATACGAAGACATCATGCAGCGGGTGTCTCTAACTCAAAGAAATCTCTAAGAGATTGAAATCCTCCCTTTATGTTCTTTTTTTTTTTCGTCGAACTTTGAACATCAGAATTAGATGACAAAACGTTGCGGATGTGTTGAACTTTTGCATTTGACTTTAATATTGAACGAAGTTCTCATAGAGGGAAGGCATCGATCTTTAAAATAATAACGAGAAACTTTTCCATCTTTTCACGTGACGTAAAAACGTGTCTAAAAAGAACGAATTCAGAACTGTCAAACTGTTTCAAGATCAGACCAAGCGTTATGTTGTTATACGACCTTTCTTTAAGAAATTCTCCAAAAAGTGAAAAGTTCAGATGGTTTGTTACATGATTTTTCTTTACGAAGTTTACATCGGTTATAAAGTTGGACAGTTCAAGTTGTCAACAATTTTTCATAATTAAAATCCATTATTTTCGATCATTAAAATTGTCAAAAATTTTTTATTATTATTAAAATACGTCTTGGAGTTTCGTGGCAACAAAAAATTATCTGAAAAGGATCCGTGGTGGATAATAAAAATATCGGAACACTTCTCTTTCTGCAAACATTTTTTTTTATTGCTAACAGGATGTGACACGTACGATTCATTCAATTTACCGATTCCCTCCACCCTCTTTCAGTCGTTCAGAAGCTCCGTTAATCTGGTGTTAATTAATACTTCGTTCCAATAAATAGCGTTTAGACAGTAAATGGAATTCTGTTTTACAGAGAGAGAGAGAGGGAGAGTTGAAATTGCGACAAGAGGTCACCCGTGGATGGATGGAGTGTTTGTTTAAAATAAACTGAAATAAATGGGATTATGTAAAATAACAGCGTAACTGTGTTTGCAGTTCGTGTGCATGGGAGGAACGCCAAAGCGTATGGAACAGTTTGCTCACTTTATAATGAAGGAAATTGGCCACAAGCTTCCGGCTGGGACGACGCTCCTTGACATTAGCCAGTATTCATATCGATACTCTATGTACAAAGTTGGACCAGTTCTTTCTATTAGCGTGAGTATACTCATTTACTGTCACATTTACAAAATTTAGTAAGTTGCGTGCAAACACATTCATTGTAGCACAAATTTTCACTTGCCCATTCTGTTTCTTGTGAATTAAGCAAAATAACCTGAAACTAAATAACCACTTAACTGAATCAAAACTTTATCATATCTTTAACGTTAGAACCACCAATGTGATCAAAATGATCGATTCATCATTTTTGCCAGAAATTCTACAGATGGAAAACACTGTATTTTTAGAAATTTATTATTATTTTTAGAAATTTAAATGATCATTAAAACCTTGTATTCTTCACCAGTGTGTTACAAAGTCTTTCTTCTTTTCACTTTAACGACTCTGATGGAAATTCTATTCTATTTATTTATCGGTGGTTCTAGTGTTAAAATGATTATAAATGATTACAATTAGAATATAATGTAGATTATATAAATTATATTATATAAATTAACAATATGTATTATACTGCTGATAAACGTGCAACTAAAACAACTCGAAATATGTAACCAACTATTTTTAACTAGTTTTCGATTTTGTTATTTTTTAGTTTTATTTCATTCTAAATTTTTAAAGCTTGTTTAAGAATCTGAATGCTATAAGCATGTGTATGTCGTCGTGTTTAAGATTGATGTCGTGTATTTACACGATTGTGCAGTCTGAATTTAATTAAACTGAAATACTTTATCCCTGAGAGAGAGGCTCGAGCGGAACGTAGCTGAAATTGAAAAGCTTATTGGAATCGAATGAAGTATGCCTTCGCCATATTTGTCCGCGGTTAACTCGGATTCAATTTAGTCGGGTATTATAGTTCCGCGATTGGCTAGAGCACGTGCACAATCAGATTATGCAGTAATGAGAAAAGTTCAAAAGAGAGCGTTCAGGATTGTTCTCTATGGGACTCTAAATGCTTGTTCCTTCAAATTGATGGAGTAAATAGTATAAAAAGTTATAATTTTATTTATAATCATTCTTGCGTATACTAACAAAAATTCTTAGAAAGACAGAAGGCAAGAAAGTGCAAAAGTTGTGCTTGTAATATTAGTGAAAGAATTTTTTGAAAAAGGAGAAAGAGTAATGTTTATTTCAGAATCGAAACATTTAAATGATACTTCGCGAGAAAATAGAAAAATGTAAAGGTATAAAATTAGAATTTATTATTTGCGATAAATACTGAATATTAAAAAAAAAAAGTGTCCTAAGACTTTCGAGC
>KQ435729.1:710608-726491 GCA_001276565.1 Melipona quadrifasciata | reverse complement strand
TGAACTACATACGAGAATGTGTACTAGACCGTTACGATTACGTGTAAATATATTGTCGGATACATCGGAAATCAGTGTCCTCTCTCTCCTCCGTAACACATTTGTGGCTGGCGTTCGGATTCTCCGTTAAATGCGAGTGACGCGTGCGTGGATGCGCGTGCGTGCGTTGACATTGAATTTATCCAGCCGACTAGAAACAAGCAGCAAGTAGCAACGAAGTTGAACGATCCAGAAACGAGCAGCGCATCGTTGCAAATAATTTGCGAGATCTCTTCGATCTTCTCTTCGACGCTTTGCAATCGTATCAATAGCAATATCTTCGTGCGTGAATTTTTGTGAAAAAACGAAAATTGAAAAGAGTGGAACACCTCTAGCACGGTACCCATGCCAGCAGACGTTTGCACGCGTATTTTCAAATTTCCCAAACAAACACTCGCGGTCAACGTGGAATTACATTTGTCACGCGAAAGGATCACGAAGAACTCTCGGTAGGCCTTCGAGCGATGTAACGAAATTTGCGAACATCCCTCAACCTTTCTCTTCCACTCATTCGACAAGAACACCTCGAAACGGAGGGCATGGAGATCTTATATTCGCGAGTAACGAATCGAATCGCGACGCGAGCCACGAACGGTTTCACTGCTCGGTGTCCTCGCCTGACTGCGTCTCGGGCCAACAGGTTCTGCCGATTTCGTTTTCTCTCATTCGACGTTTCGTCTAGCTACGGTATTTACAGGATCAGAGTCTTAGTTTAAAATCTGCTGATGCCTGCTGGCGATGAGAAGTCGTCCGTCGAGTCTCGTAGAAGTCTTTCCAGCATTTCGCGTTTGTAATTTCGCATCGTCACGGGAACGGGAACGAAGCTTTAAACTTGGAGAGAATTCGATAGGAATTCTCGACTTCCTCGCCTCATCGCCGAGCAGACAAGCCGACTCTCGTACGCGCTGCCTTAAGTCTAGAGTCTTAACGACTACGCGTGTAATTAGCGCCCACGATAATTTCCTACGCCGACAGAGTTCAACGACTCTCGAGTCTTATTTTTTTAATCTATCAGGGGAATTTTAAATTCACAAAGCACCATCGAGAAGATCTCTCGGCGAAAATCTCTTCTCAGAGTCTTTTTTTCGTTCTCTCGATTAATTTCACTTAAGCGTTTGTTCCTTTACTTTGTTTTTTTTTTCTTTTTTTTTTCCTTTTTTAAATCGTTTATTACATTATCGTGGGTACAAGATCGCAGCTAGTTTCTTTACGGAATTTGTTAATTTACCTAAAAGATGACGAACAAAAGAGGTAAATGATCTCTCGTTCTTACCGCGAAATGTCCTCTCCTTGATCTTTTCCCAAGTTCGCTGATTTTTCGCTCTTTGTTGTTTCTTTCTTCAAATTTCATCCTTGATCTTTTCCCAAGTTCGCTGATTTTTCGCTCTTTGTTGTTTTTTTCTTCAAATTTCAGTTTCCGAGCACGTTTCAACGAAGACGATCCTCGCGCGTGCATCGCCACTTTCGATTCTTATTCCTACTCGTTAGAATATTTATTGTACCGGCTCTTCAACAAGATGGGAACAAGATACTTTTGTTGATAGTTATTATTACAAAGCGAATGACCTCGCGCCGTTTGATGACACATCTTGGAATATATATCGCCAAGGTCAACGTTTCGAACAACTTTTTCCTGGACGTGGTTAGCGCAAAGCTGCTTAGCCTTAGTTTTCGAGTTATTCACAAGAAAATATTTTTGTCGCTCTGTATCGTATCTCTAGCCTCGTAGCATTAATTAAAATTATTGACACCGGCTGTGAGTTTGGATTAGATTTGGATTTAATTATTGCGGTAGCTTTAACGAAATATAAAATTTAGACGAAGAAGGATACGTCGATCCAGGTAAATTTTGTTGGCTCGCACGGTTGACACGCTCGCGCAAAATATAAAATATACTCGAGCAAACGTAATTATTCCACAGTTCGGATTGAAGTTTTGTTTGGACAGCAACAAGATAGTTGCTTTTTTCTTTGACATTGTGGCTGAGGTATTCCCAATTTTGAATGACGATGGTGCAATGAAATTGTGGTTGTGTTATTTAATACCTACGTCAGCGACAATGTTGCATGAGATATTTTATATTTTGTTAAAACCATCTGGAGTTATATAGGCCACCGTCTAAAATTACACAGGGTACAATTGAGCGAGAGATTAACGATGAAATTCTCCAATAATTCTTAATCGTTTAATTAACGATTGTGTTCAGTCATACATAACGATTAAGTTCCTGCTTCAGCCAGTTTGATTTACGACGAACGTAAATCAAACACCTCTCAATCATAAATTGCGATTAAGGATTAAATTCTTACTTCATTCGTCGATTGTTCCTCTCAATTTTAATCGTCTGTCGGATATCTCGTTAACCATCAACTGCTGGAATTATTCTCGCAGCGAAGTTAGCGTTCGCGAGACATCTTGCAATAATTGTACGGAGAGGTGACAAAGTCGTGAAAATGCCTAATGCCAACGAAATTCGTTTCTTCGACAAATTTTGAAGGAGTTCAAAACAAGTTGATCAAGCTTGCAGCTAGCTCTCGTCAGTATAAATAAATGTTTCACTTCGATGAAATGTCTTAATTTTAAATTTAAAAGCGTCGACGCTTCGTTACAATTCTAAGGTGTATCTTCAAATTATTAAATGAAATTATAATCAAATTCGATGCGACAACCAACGGTTTACGATTGATGATTAACGCTATCAGTCGGTTCAAATCAGTCGCCGACTTTCAATTCTGTTCATCGTGAACATCAATTAGTGAATCGAGCTTTCGAAAAATGTTCATCGATCAGATGCCAAACTTAAATCTGGCCCAAATCAAAGCTTACGCTAATTAACTTATCGTTTCTATTAATACAAAAACATGCCATTATTACGTTAGAGACACGATACACAGGGTGGCAAAAATATTTTTGCGAACATCTCGAAGACTGAAAGCCGAGCGAACGACAATAAACGTGCAGAAAAAAAGTTGTTCAGAATCATGTTAACAACATATTTCAATCAACGTCGTCAAAATACGCGTTACAAGTAATTATCATTTCGTTCCTTCTCGTCGTCGTGACATCGTCGTTCTAACTATTCTAAGTAAAATTACGAGTACACCGTGTAAAATCGATCGTTTACTTCGATACACAACTGGCGCAGCAACAGTGTGGAATGACATTTATATAAATTTACGTACAGTCGAATAGCAGTCGATGTTTTTTTTTTTTTTTTTTGCGAATGTATAAGCATGGATTATCCTTTCGACCTGGATTATCCTCTTTCTCGTTTCTAAGGTTTCTCTCTTTCTCGTTCGTCTCGTGGAGCTTTTCATTGTTTCGAGAAGAACACGTGCGACGCGTTATTGTGCATGTGTTGCGTACATGGCGCATCGGCCTCAACGAAGAACGCGATGATTCGTTTCTCGAATGATTCCTCGGGGGGAGGGGGGGTTTTATTGATTGTCGTATCTAAAATTCTCGGTGTGAAAAGTTAAGTGGTGCGTTGGAAAAGTATGATATCCATCGAATCGGATGGACGAGCGATTCGTTTCGACGTTATTATTTCTTCTTCGCAAGCAGACTGCGGATGTTCGTGCAATTTTACGTTTCTCGCGGATGAAATTTAAAAAAAACATTCGTAAATAACTGAGCGGAGTGCGTCGCATTTGGATCTTTTCATCCTCATAACGACGATATCAATATTTTCCTTCAGTCTACATTCGTCTTCAGTCGCAAAGAGAGCATCTCCTCTCCCCTTTCGCGATTGTCAATTTTTATTTCACGCGTCAGACTAAACAAGATTTACCAAGCTTGTAATTGTCGACTACATCAATCAAATTAAAATCACAAATATTGCAAATGTCTTTTTTGGGATGAAACTTTTTTCTTTTTATATTACGCGATCGTAATTTTTACGTTAGAAAATTGCTATTATTTTTACTGATTGCATAAATTTAAAAAAAAAAAACAAATGCATAAACGTCCGCAGTCCATCTAGCAGGCAGTTTTCCACATTTCATCCGGGCGCACAATCAAAAAAGAAACCGAATCGAATACTCGTCCGGTAGATTGTCCGACAGAGTTGAACGTTTAAATCGCGCGAGTCTTCCTTTTTTTTTTTTTCGCGTTGGAAAATTTAGTTTCGGGATCGATCAATCCTAGTACGATTGATTTTTCTCTTTTTCTTTTAAACTTAAACTTACAGACTTCAATTGACACTTCTCTCGCACGCGCCATCGTTCTCGAAGAAGCGTTTACAAAAGCAGCGATTACAAAACGAAGGGTCTCTCGCTAGACAGGATCAGCCGATTGTTCGAACTATATATCGCCGTGAGATTCAACGAGGAAAGAAAAGCGACGGATATCCGAAGCAGAGTACAGAATGAATATCATCGCGGGATTTTTCGCTTAAAATTTACAAACGAAACGAAAGCACAGATGTTTTTTTTTTTTTTTTTTTTGCATCACGCGCCTAGCCCCTTTAGGTCTTTTCAAACCTGAGGATCAATCTTATCGTTAGCCCATCAGACAAAAGGCGATCTCGTCGTAGGAATTCGGCTACTAAAATTTCTGCTCCCCAAGACTCGCGGTTTCGAGACTTCCGCGAAGAGTTTCACAGATCTAGGCCATCCTATTAATATCGTTAGGGTGACGATAGAGCGGTGAACGACTTGGTTTCTCGCTTAGCTTGGAAACAGGAGCCTTGAGAGATCTTTCGGAACATCGCGCGCTTTGTCCTTCGATCGACAGAGACGAAGTTTAACCCTTTCACAGTGTAGATTCCGACAGCCTAATAAATCACTACAAGTTTAATTGTAAAGTGTCAACTACGAGTTATCTCAAACACATGTACCTCGTTGATTTTTATTTTCTACTATTATTTTAATATTAATTAGTAGTATTGCTTTCATTTATTGAGAACGAAGGTAAAGGAAATGTTCAGGTGTTCAACTCCCTTCTGCTTTTTTTTGGAAACAATCGGTTCGATCAGAAATTTTTCGAATGCAGCTTATCGCTATTATTAAAATTAATTATTCCCAAGAGGTTTTATCACGAGCAAATTTCGCGCACGATCATTTTCCATGTTCGAACTTCAAACAATTATTTTTCAAGCACGTTTGAACATTGAGCGGGATTATCTGCCAGGCTTCGAAGCTCGCACATTTTTTCGTTACACCGTGAAAGGATTGAACGTCGACGAACGATGAAATTGATCTGAGCTCCCTCCGAATTTCCTATTTTTTCGTTCGCCTCTTCTCTGTTTCCGGTCTACCTTCTCAGCGTAGCACGAAGAGGAAAGCATTTTTTTTTTCGCACGAGAAGAAGAGGTAAAGGGGGTGCCGAGGTGTGGCACCCTCTCGCATGGCAGGATCGTGTTTCTTAAGTGTTACACGGCGTCAAATCGCGCAAGATTCAACAAGCCAACAGGGACGCTACAAAGAATTTTCTCGGAGCTTTGGCATATCGTGGTTCGAAGTTGCTCTGCGCTACAGCAGGTCGCCTCGTTTCTTTTTTTTTCTCCCTCCCTCTCTCTCTCTCTCTCTCTCTCTCTCTCTCTCTCTCTCTTTTCATTTCTTTTTTTCTTTCGAAGAAGGTAGACGCAGACGCGAAAATATCTCGAGGAAGATCTCGAAGAATCTTGGCAAATTCGACACGACGAACGTTTCCCCCTTCGTAGCACCTTTTGGTATGCGTGTAAAGGCCATAGGTGAAGAACGTGGCGAGTCGTTTGTAAAAGAGAAACATCCGACAATGCGACACGTTGTCGATCAATTCCATTTGTAATTCGACATCTTCGGACTAAAAAATAAGCAGGCTGAACTAAACATGTCGAAGTCCTCGCCGACCGGTTTCGAAACGGTTGACTCGTGTGGTCTTCGTACGCGATGACAAAAAAGTAACAGCTCGAACGAAGTACCAAACGCGAAAGGAAAAACCGAAGAGAAAACAGAAAAGAAGAAAAAAAAAAGACAGATCAATCTACGTGATACGTTGCGAATCGAACGGATGAAGTCGCAGTTGGGGGAGCAACGATAGGCTAGGACAGATAAAAGTCGTTGTCTCGGCTATCGCTCCGGCAGCGATGAATTATCCAGCAATTTCAGCCGGCGGAGGCGAAGCCGATAATTGAATGTTTGCCAATAGCGTGAATTAACTAAGCCCTGCCCCGCCCGCCTGTCCAACTCCGTTCAACTCGTGGCAGCTCGACAGAGGGATCTCGCTGCCAAGAACGAACGACGCCCGTAATTGCTCGCCGATCATCGATTCGTCGAGATCGGCGGTTGCCTCGGAGTAGTAAACTGGCAGAGCCACGGCCCCACGATGGTTCTCGGTTGCTTTTCGAGACGCGGATGACGAGTCTCGCGTCGTTCAGCTACGTTCGTCGCAGAATCGATCCCCAACGTCATCGTTGCTTCCTCCTCCTTCGTGTTGTTTTTCCGCGCCGCCATTCGCCGTCGGTTCAATGCTGCTGGATTCCTAAATCGACGGCGGTGGTTCCTTGTCGCAACGATGCACGAAACCGTGTTGCTGCTCGGGTCATCCGCTCGTGTGCTCCGGAAGCAGTATGCTGACCGATTTGCGATTCGAGGATCCGTTGACGGAGTTGCCGGCGTTATTGTTGACGGTGGCGAGAGCGGACGGCGGTCGGTGAGACGGTGCGACCACCCGCACTTCCGGTCGGGGCGATGCTTCCCTCAGCGGACTTCCCACGTTCGCCAGATCCTCCGGGTTCGTCAGTGCGGGCGTTCTACGGGCGAGAAAAGACAGGCTTCGTTAAATAAACATTTAAGCTTGATTGTTTAAATTTAACGTCAACTTTCCTTTCTTTTAAGTTAATAACATTCTGCGAAATAAACTTTCAATGTTGAATGTAAGTACAATTTAAGTTTAATTTTCTTTTTTCAAGTTAAATATACGAATATAATATAACTTATATAAATATTTAACTTAAATATATTCTGCGAAATAAACTTTCAAGTTGAATGTAAGTTCAATTTGAGTTTAACTTTTTTTTATCAAGTTAAATGTATAAATATAATTCATATAAATGTATAAGTTAAATATATTCTGAGATAAACGTTCATTCGCTCGAATTAATTTAATAGATGATGGACTGTGATAAAATGGTTTTTAGGTTAGGTTTCGCACGAGATATCGATTTGGCGAAGTTTCTCGAAAGTTGACGAAATTCGAGATTTTTCAAAACGTTGAATAACAACGATCTTGGCGTACGAGTTTTTTTTCTCGGCAATTTACCGAACTTTGACGAATTGTTAGGGAATTTTTGTCGTCTAACTTTGACATTCAAAGTTCAAGTAGAGGATGGTACAACGACCTTTCGAGAGGTCGTTATAAAGCGGAGATTTCAATCTTCACGAGATTCCAGATTATGGTGGATTTATGGTCATGAAAAAAATTTGCCAATATTTTGAGAGAGATGTCTGAATTTTAATAACTCTTGAGAGTCGAGAAAATAAGTATCTTTGTTATGTAAAAATATTTTTGGAAATTCAGAATTGTCAGAGCAGAAGTTCCAAAAAGATTGTTACATGATTTTTTAAAAAATATCGACGTAGTTTTCAACATAGTTGGTTTATTTATGCTACATATGTAGAATATATACATTATATATATAAATAAAATTTATGAATTTCACAAAATTTTTCAATTAGTAATTTTAGCGTTAAGCAATGTTAAACCGGTAGTTTTAGCAGTGTCGAATATAAATATATCAAACAACAAACGCATCGTTATTTTCAATACAAGAGAAATCTTCGCGGAAGAGATTTTGAAATTTAAAAATTGCAAGATTTCCCTCTTGTTAATGCCTGTAAAGAGAGTTAGTTGTACTCTTGTCTTGACCCGATTGTACGTAGGTCGTCGAAGAACGAGCAATGACACCAATTACGAAAATAATCACGGGTATTATCACGTGTTAGCATCACGTAGCAGTATGTACATGTGTGTTAACGTTGACCAACCGCGTAGTTCTTTCTTCGCTAGACAGATGCCATCGATCTAGCAGTGATAAATAGCGCGGCGCAACTCTGTAAAATACATCGTGACAAAGTCCGACGACAGGAAGCACGTGGCCCCCCGCCTCGAACGCGTTCGAGTTCGATAGCTCGGGTTGAATACGCATCCAGCCGACGCCTTGCAATTCGCATTCTAGATAGGTCAATATTCTTGCGAGCGCTTTGTGCCGCCGAGTTTCTTGCTGATCGTTTATCTTGTCGCGTATCGCATCACGCTCTAAGCATCCCGCACAACGATGGAACGATTAATCATCGGTAGTGATCGCATATCCCAGAAATTTCTTTATCGAGTTTCTATTACTTTTCTTAATATTTTAACACTTCCGTATTTATAATAGAGTGGCCACTGAAAAGACTGAAGGGTTTGAAAAGTTCATAAAAAAAATCCATTAATTATATTTCCAAATAAAATAGTGAAAAATTAAAAAATATGTGTTTGTAAAAGTTATCTTTGTTTTATATCATATCATCCACTTTTTATAATGTAATGTTGTATCTTTTGTAATGTGCTTTGAATGAGATACAGAATCTAGAGAATAAAATTTCTCTGAAAATAGAATAGAATGGAATATCTATTATTTTAATACAGGTAACATTCTAGTACGGGTCAAACGATGAAAAATGATCCTATCAAACATTTTACAGTGCAATATCGTTCACGTATGAAATAGCTATAGATACTAAATATCGTATAGATATAAAATATCCATTTCTTTTTTTTTTTTTTTTTTTTTTTTTTAGAAAAACAGAAAATTTCTTTGTTGAAAAATATGGTAGTATTTATAATATCAAAGGGAAACTGACATCTGTGATATGATGCTTTCATACCGTTGACCTATGTCCTTTCTAGACATTTCTTTTTTTTTTTATATATATGACGTTGGATGAAATCGTGGCTAAATTGAAATAGAAAGTTTAATAGACGCGAATATAGTTGACAACGGGCAATATTGCAGTGAATATTGCAGTTAATACTGGCCACGATCATGTCGATATCCAGTGGATACAGTCAATGAAAGCGCAAACACAGGTAATACAAATACATTTTAAACACACAGAAGAATCTTCGTGTCTTTTGAATGAACACTTGAAATAAAATTGCAAACGCTATCGACGAAGTTTGTTGATTTAAAAAAATAAATTTATAACTCAAACATAAAGAATCGTGACTACTTTATGCACTTACTTTCTAATTGTAAAAATACACGTGTATAAACTTTTACGTCAATTTTGAACAAGATTTTGAACATACCGACGAAGTTTATTGATTTCAAATAAAACAAATTTTTCGTAAAATAAAAATTTATGACTCGAGTGTAAAAAACTGACGAATGCTTGTATAAAATGTATTTAATCAATTTCGTTTCTTTTTCTCGTTAGAGTATTGCAATATTACTAAACAGGAACAATTACCAAAATTCATCATCGTCATTTACTATCAAAATTCAAATTGTTGCAAATCAAAAAGATTCTCGTTCCTCTTATATTCATTTCAGATTCGAATATTTGACCGATTTCGATTCCACTATCGAAATTCTCGCTCTAAGATTAACACGTGTAAACTAATTCCAAAATTAATAGACATCATTTCAAAGCATACTAATTCCCCGACTGGTTCTCTTTGTTTTGGCCAAACATCAAAATCAATAGACGTCGATGTCTATCTACGAATCCTATTTATTCCTAGCTCCTTTCAATTCTTACAATCTTAATTCTGTTCTCGCATAAGCATTTATTATTGACTCGTTAAAATTCCTAAGCGTAATTCAATGATTTTTCGTCTATCGTTTACCGTTTTACCAGTATCCGTCTAGCGGATAGGATATGCTGTGATTTATACCATAACTTTACTGGTGCATCGATAATAGGAAAAAGAGGCAACATCATGCGCGCCTTGTCGTTTCGCTTCGATGATTTCACGGTTTTTCTCACGCAATAAAAATAAAATGCGGGATTTTTAAAATTTAATTTAATTTTTTATGCGAACAGATTTTGTTCATACATCATTTGTTTTCACGCAAATGTTGCAAGAGAAGCTAGGTGTGCCAACAACTATTTTTTTAAGTATTCATAAAATGTTGAATTTCGTAATTTTCAAAAGGAAAAAAAACTACACGACTCGTACCCCAGTAGTTCTGACTAGGAAATGAAGACATTTTTGTCATAAAATTTTATTGATATGCAAACATTTGAATCGATACAGTACCAGACAACGCCTCGCGAATCACGTGACCCAAATCAACCAATCGCTAATTTTCGTTGCATTAGCGTTGCACCTGAAGAGGTTACCCCCGCTAAAATCACTTTCAGTGATAAAAATCGCTCGTTTCGAAACATACAAATTATAGAATATGCACTGGCACGTTGGATTTATACTCGTTGCAAATTTGCTTGACGAATTGAAGAGTACACTGAACATAGATTTTTTCGCTTTGGCGTTTTTTTTTTTTTTCACAGCATGAGAAATACAGGAACGTAATATCCACTTTCGGAAAGTTCGAATTGCATAATGTTGTTTTAAAAGTAGTTTCACCAATGTTCCCAAGGTGCAGGGAAGCTTTCACGTTTCGTCTACGCCTGCAGCGAGCGAACTTTTACCTCTCAGCTTTCCTCAAAGGGAACTTTTCTCCTCTGCTCCGATCCGATTTATATCGTTTAAAAGAAAGTACCTATCAAGTGTAAATAAGAAGTATCTTTCAGAAGTCGCGAATAATGCTTTACACTTCGTCCTTTTCATCTCGAATTATTTAATGTATTAAACATTTCCAAAATCGTAGAATATCGTACGACATGACAAAACTAGAACGCATTAAACAAAGTGCATTTTCTCTCTCCGGAAGCATTGGAAACAATATTCGAAAATAATACTCGATGATATTCGATCTCTTGTTTAAAATTCGTGCGAGTTTATACTTAAATTTGTCAAACAGTTGTTCAATATTTCCATATTTATACTGTTTTTTGACAATTTTTCGACATTTCTCTCACGAAAATTAAAAGAGTATTATGTTCGAGTAAAGCCACAAATAATTAATATCTAATTACGAGTCGATTAATTTTCAATTTCGAATTGAACTGTCAGATTGTCAGATCGCCGAATCCTCATTCTCATTGTCGTAAAAATTCTTGAGCTTGTAGAGCGACGAACAAGGTGAAGTTAATTGGAATGTTGACATGTACTGTTAAAAGAAAGTATATTTCGTCGAACGCAAGTGTCGAGCTTCGCGTGGCTAACGTTTTAACACGTGGAATGCGGCCAGCCTATAAAATAATTAAAAACAGTCGACGTGTTAACGACCATGTTACAGATAGACTCGAATGTAATAAATTCACGTCCTTGTAAAGTTACAACGGCTGTAAAATTGGAAACGACCAAGTTTATCAACTCGTTGATCTTGTTACTTGATAATTTATTTACCAATTTTTATCTCTAATTTTTGGCACAACCACGTAAATATTTTCTGCCACGCGTAATTATATTATATTGTTAGATTGATGTGCACGCAAAAGTCTTTCAAACTTTCACACACACATTTATCCGAAATAACTTTTGTCCAATGAAACTCTGTGGATCAATTTTAACAAGTCCTTCAAAGTTTCATATATTTAGTTAAAATAACTTGTAACGATAAATCATTCGATTTATTTTTGTCAAATAAAATTTCGTAGAAACTTTGATCAGTATTCCTTTCATACATTTGTCTGAAATCGAACACCCACAATAAATCATTTAATGCTGCTTGATAAAATTTTATAGATTGATCAAATTTATTAATAATCGTAATCAAATTTTAAACGTATCAAATCTTTATTGCCAGTGTCCCATGAAAATTTCATATATTTACTCGAAGCAACTCCCACAACAAATAAAAATGACAAACCATTTAATTTTGTTTCATAAAATTTTGTAAATTGATAACGTGTATATAGAAGAATGTTGCAACTTTCTCAGTCACGTTTCTACTGTAATATCCCACCTTCCCCAGCAATGTTGTATCTTCATCCTCACAATTTTTAAAAAACAAAAGACAAAACATTTCCTGACTTGGGGATGCTGGATGTAATCTTGTACTGTGATCTTGCGTGTTGCTTACCGCGATAGTGTATCGAACGGCGTTAAACGGAAATGGCACTTCAGTTAGGTTAAAGGTAGGGGTGTTTTTCGCACACCCTACATGCACAGGGTTAGAGAAGCGTTATTCGCGACGCGACGCGGTGGCGAACGAGACAAATGGATAAAAATTATCTACCTGTGCTGAGGGGGCGGCGTAGGCGTTCTTGACAGAGGAAAACTGGCGACTTCCCTCGTCACCGACAGCGAACGGATCGATCCGAATGTTTGGTCCGGGGATAAATTAGCACCGACGCTCTGCACCATCGAAACAGATCAATTAAATTCCCTCGCATCAATTAAATCGTCCCTTCTTTCTCGTTTCTCGTCCTCTCTGTCCCCTCTGAAGACCAACAAAATTCACAATCAGTTCGATTTACCAGCGTTTTGCCTGAGGGGGCGGCGTCGTCCATCGACGATCGACCGATCGTTCAGTTTTACAAAGGATAATTGTTGACACGGCATGCACGGCATGATAGGCTTCGCGATGGAATTGGAACGAGAGAACGACGCGAAGGGTTCATGTAAATGAGCCCTTTATCGTGCAAATGTATTATGCAAATGAGGAGGGGGATGATGTAAGCCGACTGTGTCGCGTTCCGTGAGATTAATTCGCGTAACGCGCGTGGTTATGCGCGTGGAAGTATCAAAATTTGCGACGCCGCGCGATATTTCGTAGGCGGTACACAGTATGTTTCAATAAAGTGACGAGAAAATAACAAACGGTCCCTATTTTACGATCCAATTTTCGCACTCGCGTTGAAATAAATTCACTCGATGATAAATTAGTTTGTTCATCTATTCCGGCAAATATAACGCAGTCGACTTTGCTTAACAATTTTTCTCTTCCTCTTTGTAAGAAGATTCGTGACTTTATATCTTTTCTATCGCTTCCCAGAAATGTTTTCGCAAATATTTTTCCTTTTTCTTCTTAATCGTACGTGCGATACGATTACCGTTGCGCGTGCACAAACTTCGCGCTCTAGAAAGAATTTTACCGTTCTCTGCGCGTTCCCACTTTCGCGAATAATTTTTCTGAAGTAATTAATTCCTCGACGCACACCCGGAAGCGTGTCCGCAAGCGTGTTCGTACTCTGTTAAAACTAGGAAACGCTTTATTCCTAGGAAATTACGTTTCCTACGAGAGAAAGTAGTTTCTCCCGATGTATTTTAACGTTGCGTTCGATCGTGATCGTCGTAAAACGATCCTCCTCGTCACATCTGTCGTCTACATGACGACAACGCGGCACGTGGAACAATTTTATTACTAATTACATCCGTCTGCCGCTGTTGTATCACTGGCTGTAATGCCATACAATTTGCAAGAACAGTACGCTCGCGCACCCGCGAATAAATTGATAACGAGGCTCAAGGTTGGATAATGATTAATCATGTACCATTAGATTATGCACTTGAATATTTCAAAAATCACATGCTGAATAATTGGACGATACTGATGCGTAGATCATCGCATGCTATACATATTTTATATATTATATTCCACATTCCACGTGCCACATCTCATTATGCCTATGGGACATCTTACGCCCCACATTTCGTAATCTACGCTCGCATATTCCACGTCCTGCATGGTACATTCCATATCTGATATCCCAAATCTCGAATCGCCATATTCCATTTCCTATATCCTACATTCCAAATCTCATATTCCTCATCCCACATTCCACTGTTCGTATGCAATACATCCCATATTCTGCATTCCATATTCTACATTCATATCGCAAATCGCATATGTTATTTTCTATAACCCCGTATTCCAAATCTCATAATCCACGTCCCACAGTCCACCACATATTCCCATATGTAATAGTCTGTATTATTTATCCCACACGTCGTAATTCATACCTTATATCCAACGTTCCATATTTCATACTTCACATTATATCCCGACATTATAGTGTTTTCATCCAATATTCTACGTTCACCACATCCTATTTTCCATATTCTCGTCCAGCAATTTCGTTAGAGTGTGACGAAAAACTAAAGAGGAAAAACACGACTGCGTAATTCCCACAAAGTGTCAAATATAGGTTGCAAAAATTCGACAAGAGAATTGGAATTCTCATAAACGGAATTACTTTAAATAATTCTTACAAATTTTGGTAAAAATAAACTTTGCGGCCCACAAATTTCCCACGAAGCTAATTCGCGAGAGCCTACGAAATTTATTATTTCACAAAATGCATTTCATAACCTATAGCGCTAATTTGTCCCACGACTAACTTTACTGCCTAACAAAATGAGTTTCATAGCTCAACGAAAACAATTTACGCGATGAAAATTTTCGAACTTTGTGGGAAACTTGTGAGTCGCAAAAAAATTTCGCAGATACCCAAAAATTACGTCTATGGGTGTATATTTCCTTATCCTAAAGAGACAATGAATTTACCAAAATTGTTGTGATTACGAATATAAAAGGAAACTAAGTGTAGAACGTGGGAAAGGAATAAAAAAAAAAAAGAGAAAAAAAATAGGGTAAGAAGTCTGGAATATGGAACATAGAAATGGGATATAGAAATGTTACTAGTGGAAGAGAGTAAGGATAAAAGATATCTATTAGCCAATACTGGACAGAAATATGAGACATGAGAAAGAGAATATAATATAAAACAGTATCGAAGTATTTTACAATTTTCGAAAAAAAAAAGAATCCTCATTTTCTCATCTTTTTGAAGATATGAAGAAAAAAGCAAAAAGAAAAACAACTAAATTCACGACTGTGAAAGTAGAATCTTCTACGCCTTAACCTCCTGCGCTGGAATGACGTACTAGAATGCCACGCACGTCAAGAATTTTTTGTCCCAAATTGCAACATTTTCTCAGTTTTTTTTTTACAAAACAAATGATAAGTTTATTACTTCCTAGTAATTTCTATCCAATGACATTATCCCAGCCCCTGAGTTTAAAAAGAAAGCGACAAATTATCGTATCACGGCCACTCGTTATGGTCCGCGAACCAGTTGCCAGCGCAAGGGGTCAAAGAGAGACAAAACCTTTTTTTTACAAAGTTATAGCAAGATAGTTTAGAATCAATTCCTCATCATTATTGGTATAATTACACTCTTTACAGTACATTATATATCTATACAATGCGACACGTATCTCTCGAAAGATGAGAAGTGACCGAAGCACCGGAACAGTCTGGAAAAACAATGCAACGCGGCTGGATCGATAGGTTGCCGCGACAGGTAGGAGAGATCCCATGGCGATTACTGTCTGCCGACGACGACGAGGGTGGAAAACCGCCTTGTGGTCGAAGAGGATGGTTATCGATATATTACAGGAAAACCGAACATTTCGAGATGCTGGGCCATGAATTATTCAGAACGAGACGGCACGGCTCGATGTTGAAGTTGTAACCGTGTCTACTCCTCCACCCCCCATTCTCCCCGCTACTGATAATGCATTTTCTCTCTGCGTATCGGCGAAGTTTCATCCCGTGGAGAACTACTTCCTGCAGACTTGTTATGCCGACGCGTATTTTCATCCCTTCCTCCTCCCGATAATGATGTATCGATTAGGCAGTTCGTTAACGAAACTTTTAATTGCGAAAGAATCCGCGTTCTTTGCAGCGGATGAAGCTCGAGTGTCTCTCATTAGAATCGCGAATGCAGAAACTCTCAAATGTTGCGGGGGAAACTGACATTTCGAAGGGCTGAAGTATTATGCGAGAGCTGTGTGTTGCATTCTA
>KQ435729.1:658900-679470 GCA_001276565.1 Melipona quadrifasciata | reverse complement strand
TTTCAATGTTTCAGTGGCCACCCTGAACAATTTTAATTCCTAATTTTGGTGACTTTTTTTGAACGTGTCAGCTGCCTCTGACTTGGATCATCGTATGTACAAAGAACGATCGCTCTTTTCTCTAACTATACGATAAAGTACAATCTTTTGCACGTTCGTTGTGTTCTATTAATATTAAATGTGGGAATAAAGTGATTGATAAAAATGTTGAAATTTCGAACAAGTGATATTTAATTAAAAGCGTACTTTAAAGTAGTTAGAGTTAAATTAAATGAATCACATAAATGTGATACTGGCTAGTTTAATAAATATTACAGACTCGTTAGAAATAATATTATTCCTGAACCTGCTCGTTATCTCTGGAAATATCTTCAAGTCATCGCGCACATTTGAGAATTTCAAATAAAAGAATAAAAAGATTCATTTGATGGAACGTAGTTTGCAATTACGGATAATTACGATTTTATATCGCTTTTTTTCTGTTTAACGCAAAGTGGAAGCAAATCAAGATCTGTGCCCGTGTTGCACGGAACAGTAATAATCGCAGCATCAAAACTTTGTAATAACACGATCCTTTGTTATTGGATTTGCATCAAACTAGCACCAAACGACGTAGAATGTTTGTTTACGTATATTACATATTCTGACTAAAAAAAAAAAAAAAAAAAAAAAAAAAAAGAAAAAAGAAACTGAAGAAGCTCAAGAATGGAGCTGTACCTTCTGTTCTTAATCGTTAAAGATTGTACGAGTGTACAACAAACTTAAATGATTTTTAGCAAATAAAAACTTGCGCGTATTTTATAGTATTTCAAGGTTTTTCTTCTTTCGTTTTACTTTAATGCTTCTATGCTTTAGTCGCAGTGTTAAAATCGTAATAGATGTGTGTTGCAAAGACAAGCTTAATGCACAAGCTTACTAGACATTTTCTCTTTTGTTGCAGACTGTGATTGGGGGGGGGGGGGGAGGATACAATAATGCCCGAAGCTTAAGAAGATTTAAGAGATTAGTATATACATGGAAATGAAAATTCTGCTATTTCGCAGACGCGAAATAACGGTAGCTTGTAAATCTCGCGACTAAAATGGGGAACCAAATTAATTCAATCTTTGTTTTTATTAACCCTTTAACCGGGGATGGTCAATTAACTCGTTGCTATTAGAAAAAGGTTTTTCCACCGCGTGAAGATGAAGTGTCAAGATATTCTTGTCGCTTCAATCTATTAATGCTTCGAGGACGACATTTCATTTGCGTCGTACGCAAGTTATTTTAAATATTATCAATTATGCGCAAACGAAATCAGTATCTGAAGCTATAAAAATTACTATTAAGCCTAATGAAAAATTATTAATATTATAAATAGTATTATCATATTATTACTATTATACTTGTAATATTAACATTATAATTGTACAATATATAATATATGAAAGTGTATTGTATATCAATATTAAATATAACACTGTAATACATTACACGTTATAATATATTTAATTACAAAAATAAAAGTTATAAACGTAAAATTATCGAGGAGGACGAGTGAAATTGAGAACGCTTCATTCGCTTCTTCAGCGTTAAAAAAGGTTAAGAATATCTTGACATTTGCATCGTTTACAACATTTCGACGTAGCTGTGAAGTTTACTAAATACGAAAAAAATGATCGAAGACAGAATTTTGAACTTTGTATTAATTTATACAGCGCAAACGCTCATTCATACAATAGAAAAAAACTGCACGACTTGTACCCCAGTACGATTTGTTTCATTAAAAGTTGCCCAGAAGCAACTGTTCTGATTAGAAAATGAAGACGACTTCTTTGCCATAAAATTTTATTGATACGCAAACATTTGAATCGATAGAAAACAAATTACAGTACCAGACAACGCCACTCCTACTTGAAGTCTACCACACGCCCCCTCGCGAATCACGTGACCCAAATCAACCAATCGCTAATTTTCGTTGCATCAGCGTTGCACCTGAACAGGCCCGATTTTCTGGGTTACCCCCGCTAAAATCACTTTCGGTGATAATAAAATAATTCAATTAAATCTTTGTCTATTCGAAGACAGAATTTCGGGAACCAATACGTGTGGTGTTCGACGTGTGTGCAGACAGTCGAATCCAATTTGCACGATCGGCAACGTGTTACAATTAACTTAACGCGGGCACGGAGTAACACTAATGCGCCACACTATTCATCGGTACTGTAAATGCGCCGGTATTGTAAACTGGAACGCACGCGGAACATATACACACATATATATGTATGCGTTTTGACGATAATGACCAGGTAAATCGAACGCTAATGACGGAAATGAATTAATTCGCGAATTCGTATATATGCTGTTCATCGTGCGCGCGTCAAAACACGAGCAGGTATAATGTGCTCGTCTAAATTTTCTGCACAACGCTGCAACGCATATTCCAAGTGGTTACAAGTTGGCAAATTAATCAACGATCGACAACTGGAAACTTTTCCACTAATTGTTGATTTCCAATTGACGATTACGTTCCAACTTTGACTGTTAATCATGCATAACGATGAAATTCCTGCTTTAGCCGTCAGTTGCGACGGATTAAATTAAAACAACTTTTAAGAATTAAATTCTTACTTCGATCCTCTTAATTTTAATCGTCTGTAGGATATCTCGTTAACGATTAGACGCTGAAATTCCTTTCTCCAGTGAATTTAGCATTCTCTGCGCATCTTGTTCACGAGACACTTTAAACAATAATGTACAGAGAGTAACAGTGAAACAATATTGATGCAAGGAAATCAAGTTTTTTGATCATTGCTGGTTTATTTGACAAATTTTGAAAGGGTTCAAAATGAATTAATTAAACTTGCAGGTAGATACATGGATCGCTCTGTAGATCTCGACAGTGTAAGCCAGAAATATTTATATTTCATCTCGACGAAACATCGTCATCCTAAAGCTTCGTTACAATTTCAAAGTGTATTTTCAATTTAAATGAGATTATAATCAAATTTCGTGTGATGGCGATTGATGACTGAGCAATATTAATCGATTAAATCAGTCGATTAAACCGATTTTTCAACGATCAATTTCTTTTGACGAACCGCTGACGATTAATTTCATTTATTATCGATTTTCAATCAATCAGTGCCCAACTCTAGCACCAAATTTATATTTTCTCTTTTGGTTTCCGGTTTGGTTATCGTTTCTTCACTTTAACTTTCACAAAAATGCAAAACTGGAAATTTACGTTTCTTTTCCGACAATTAACAACGTCAACTGTTCTCGACAATTACAATAATTCAAGTTCAACCGATCATAGAGAGTTCGTTCGTGAAATTGATCCCGTTGTTCTCTGCAGTGCGCCGGAAGTCGCTGGACTGCCCGCGGAAACACGTGGGAGCGTTTTAAACGAACTTTCGACTGCTGGAGAAAGTCATTTTCTTACGCGGCGATCTTTATAAGGGAAGAAACTCGGGAGTCGGGGAGAAGGAGAGAGAATGAACGAGGCGCACGTAGCTCGGCTCGTTCTCGGTTTCGTTGTACGCGAAATCTGTACAGAGAGATTTGAACGTGCTCGCGTAGGCAAACGAGAAACTGCTCGTTGCAAATGGAAGAGTCGATCGAACGTTCGAAAGTATCACCTGCTCGTTTTAAATGTTTTAGAACACAAATTTCTTATTGAATTACAGAATTTAAAATACTGTTTCAACGAGGTTTTTTTACCAAACTGAATCAATCAGTTAAAAGCAGACAATCTGAAATCCTAACTTCAGAGCCTCTGTGAAACAATCTGTTTCAAACTGGTTGCCTCGAGTTCATACTTTGCACAGATAATCCCCAAGTGACAAATTTACGTATTCTGCAAAATAATTACCGCGCAGTTGTTAAGTGCCTAGTCGTTGTTAATCGAAGAAGAAATCTTGCAACAGCGCGATCAAAGTTGCAAAAATAAAAGCACGGAACACGCCACACGCTGCGTTGCTCGTACCAAGTTGCTCGGTTGAAAAAAGAAAGAAAGAAAAAAAAAACGCGGAATATTTTTCATTGTGAGAGAGATCTTCGGATGCAACGTCGTTACGAGGGAACTTGTCAACCTCGTATCTCTCCGATAGCTGGCGAGGTAATGGCGAAAAAAATAAGAAATTTCCCGATATTTTGCGTGATCCGACATGTAAAGTAGCTGGCTCGCGAGGCGATGGAAGGAGCAAATGACGGGGAACGAAAGGGAAATGGGCTACAGGACCGGTCTCCTCATCGAGACCGGTGCCGGAGGCAGGATGAAAAAAGAACGGCGAGAGGAAGAGGCTTGGGAAGGACTGACCGGTTTTGATAAATCGGTTGGTAACAACGGTCCCGGGCCCGTATCCGAGAAACCGTGGCCAACAAGTAAACGACCAGCTGTTGCCCGCTAGCGAACAACCCGCTCTTTCTTCCTTTGCTTCTCCTCCACCTCCTGCTCCTCCTTCTCCTCTTCTTCTTCTTCTTCTTCTTCTTCTTCTTCTTCTTCTTCTTCTTCTTCTTCTTCTTTTTCTTCTGCTTCTTCGTGATATAAACGCACCATCGTCGAGTTCGATCACCTCGAAGAATGGTGGTTCTCAAATGGTCTACCGTAACGAGACAAAATGGCCGATTGATTTCCAAGCGGAGATAAAGCCTGCGTGACGCGAATTTCGATATTTCCACTTTGCGCGTGTATTGGTCAGGCAAAATGTCAACTGTCAGGCATTTCAGTTTCAAAGAGTTTAAGCAAATATCTTTCTTCGGTGTCTGCGCGCCGATTCTTTCGCGAGCGGCGGGTGGAAACAATCGCTTTACCTCAAACCTCCATTATGATGGCAAACCAGCTCGGTGATGAACTCTCCGAGTGGGAGATGTTGACGCTGGCTTGCTCGATTATCCCTGCTGCGTTGCAACAGTTGCTTGAAATTACTGTTGCGGAATTTGATCGAAAACAAAGTGAAGTTGGAATTCGTTGGAAGCCAGTTGCCATCGTGGCTAATGGAATTCTTAATGGTTTTCAGTATTTGACGTTGACGTTGCGACTTGCGCTGGAATATTAAAATGCTATTATGCGCTCGCAGCGTTCGTGTAAGAGAATTTTCATGTTCTCGGTGTTTGACGTTTTTTTTTTATTTTAACAATTTTCAGCATTTGACATTGACATCGTGATTTATGCTAAAGTACTACATATTGTAGAATTCGAGTGAAAAACACGAGCTCGTCAGAGTTTGCACCGAAGCCAGTAAAATTTCTAATAATTTTCAACGTTTCGCATTGACGTTGTAATTTGTGTTAAGCCGCTTAAAAGAGTACTATTGCAAAATTTGATCGAGAACAGTGCTCATTTGAAACCAGTGGGATTTTTAACAGTTTTCAATATTTGTAACTTATATAAAAAACTTATGTTGAGATATTATAACGTAAAATTCGATTGAGAACAGTGTTAAAAATTAGTAACACTGAAACCAGCAAAATTTTTAACAGCTCTCAATGTTTGATACTGACATTGCAACTTATGTTAAAATATTCAAATACTGGCACGATGATAAAAACCGGAATTGCAAATAACGTTACAGATAGACTGCGAATTTTATATTTTTATGAAAGTAATGAAAAAATTAATGGAACCTGGATGGAAAGTGGAAAAGCTTATTTGACTTGTTAAATGATTAAAGTATTAAAGTATTAAATTTAAATAATTCAAATAAGAAATTGAATTTATACTTGCATTTTCTATAAATGCATAAAAATCCGCAATTTAATTATAAATGAATATATACATAGTAATATACTAAATGTAACTAATGTATGAATATATGTATGTAGTATGAGGAAATTGATTAACCCAACGTATTAGTTACGAATGAAAGAACGGAGACATTATCTGCAACAATAATTTCCCAAATAAAACGAACAAAGAAAATACCCAAGTGCTTCAAATTCACAAATTTTTCAACGAAACTTTTCGCCGCTAATAGGATTTCGTTCTACAAAGATCTGTCAGTAAAAAGGGAAATTAAAAAAAAGAACAAAACAAAAGGATAGCTTCTTAAAAGATTAAGCTCGCGTGGATCAGAGAACGAACGAATTAGATTAAGAAGGAATTACGTTGCGACATCCGTTCGAGGCACATCGATCGCGCATCTAATCAACAAACTAAACGCCTAAGGAACATGTGACCGGTGTTACTTCATTGTCATCCGTAACAGACCCCCTCCCCCCTCCCGTTGCATAATAAGAATCGCACGGTAGATGAAAAAGTAACAGACACGCGGTTCCTTATTTGTATAATCGTTCGTTTCCTGCAATGTCTATCGATCTTCGATTGTTCTTCTGTAAGAGAGAAAAAAAAAAAAAAAAAAAGAAAGACAACTGTCGTTCGTGTTGTACGTCGTGAACACACGATACAGGATTGACGTGGTAATTTTCTACGAATCGATCGGTCGCGGCGAGCATCGAGTACCAGAGCTCAGCTTAGAAACGCACGGGGCTTCTTATTCGACATATCTAATCGAATTCCGCGAATACGACAGAGGCTTCCGTCCGAGGATCATTCGGGAGAATGTTGAGTAAACGTTTCCAACATGGCGTGCCACCACGGTGTTGGCCAGCTTGCGTTTGCCAAATTTATCTGGAGAGCCGTGATGCTTTCCGTGAAAAATTCTTGGGAATGTTTTACCGCGAAAAATAATTGGAGGTTCTTCTCTTTTGTGCTTTCTTGTGGATCCTCTGAAGATTAATACCTTCACATGTGTACTTGGCTTTGGCTGACCAAAAATATTAATAAATGAATGAATGAAAATATCTATCAACAACCGTATCCTAATATATCCTGCAAAATATCCTATTTACACATAAGTCATTGTAATTCAAATGGTAATTAAAATAAGTAGATTTATACAGTTGTGTTTCTGTCCAAATAGAAATTAGTATCAATTTTTCACAAGAATGCTCGTATCATTTAAGCAGTTGTAAACAAAATGGGGGTTTGAAATCAGTCATATTGATAGATTCGATTTTTATATCGATAAAATTGTACAATTATTTGCAACAACGTAACCCTCATTTCAAATTTCCCGCCGGGAAAATGTCAACACGTTGACTGCCATTTAACTTGCAGAACATTTAATTTATATAAGATATTACATTACAATAAACTACAACGAAAGCGTTATTTAAAGTTCTTTGTCAATGATACTCATCTTGTTTTAATTACTTTAATTAGTCTAAAATATTTATAGAAATGGAAACAACGTAACCCACATTTCAAATTTCCCGCCGGGGAAAAGTCAACACGTTGACTGCCATTTTAACTTCTACGAATTAATTTAACTTGCAGAACATTTAATTTATATAAGATATTATGTTACAATAAACTACAACGAAAGTGTATTTATGTTATTTAAAATTCTTCGTCAATGATACTCATCTTGTTTTAATTATTTTAATTAGTCCAAAATATTCATAGAAATGGAAACAATGGTCACCGGTGACCATTTAGGAACGTAGTAAACTGGAGATTAATCGTCTCTAAAACGGAACCTGAATTCGTATTTCGTTATCTAATACTTTAGAAGCTTTGGCAGAATTTTTTTCTTTCATCTTAAAATTTTAGGATTTTCATTTTCATTGGAGTTTATTTTATGAGCAATACAATTTCTTACTGGAGCCACGTGCTGCACACAACAGATAAACTGTGATATAATATACGGAATGAAATATTGCACCGAGTGAAACATGTTGTTAGTGTAACCTGATCGTTTACGATAACATTTTCCTACGAACGAAGAAACAGAATTTTTGGAGTAGAATTTCTCGCAGAAATGGAAATTACGAATTTAGGAATTTGTGTCTCGCGATTATCTTACGAAGACAAAAGTCATTTCTGTTTATTTTTCATTTTTTTTTTTAACAAATATAGGAAACGTGTGCATTTGCGATTGAATCTGTTTACTTGTCACTTTATACTCGTTAAAAAGACAGCCAATGTTAACACGCTTACGATTTATGTAACGAGCAAACTTGACAGAGGACGTATACGTACGAAAGTATTGAATTATGCGTGCCTTCTTACGTTCGTTTTATGATGTAATAAACTACGGCTTCGTGAATGACTATTTCTCCGTCTTATCTGCGCCCCATAACATATTACTTAACCCAAAGTTTAGCTTAACCTACAGTTTATCAACCAACTTTACTGGAATAATATTCCGCGCGAAAATCATTTATACTAACAATGAAAAACGCGGTTTAAATTAACAATTCATATTAATTTAAACCACGAAAATGACAATCCTTTGTAACTGTCAATAAATCAATAATTTAACTTGTAATTTATTAAGAGAAGTTATTATTTCGTTTAAATCATTTTAATTCGGATTGGTAATTTCTGAATATTACGTTAAGTATTTGGTATTTAGATCAGTAATTCCCAATTATTGATAAAAATATGTAACATTTACGATAAACGTTATCATTATTAAGAAAAATTTTTAGTGTTTAGATTAGCAATTTTTAATAATTAGTACAAATGTTTGAACGTTATTTAGATCGTACAAGTATTTAATAATTTCTAATTATCAGTCAAAAATACTTAATATTCGCTTATTTGTCAAGAGTACTTTAATTTGTAACTTTTAAAAGAAGTATTTTGTATTTAGGCCAGTCAATTTTTAATCATCGGCAGCTACATTTGGCTCTTCAGGTTGGTAATTTCCAATTGTGAAAATACGTACGACGAACAGAGAAAGTACGTGCAACGAGAGATGTCAATTTGCAGAAAGAAACGTACAATCAGTGCCGACAGGTACTGTAACGCGATTATTAGAAATACACTAGACGCTAGAAATGATTCATTCAGAAACCGACGTTAGCTCGAAAGCTGGAACTGCTCGTCCTGAATTTTCACTACAGTTGGCTGGCAATTGATTTACGAGCAGCCTCGTCAAGCCGGCGTATAATATCGAAAATTAAATTCTCCGCGCCCCGCGCATCTCGCGAAGAATTCACTGGCGCCGTATACCCGCCCCGTGTGCGAAGGGGAAAAAATCGCGTCATTATCACGCTTCTATATACGATAGTTGTTTATCAGCTACGTTGCATTAGTTTCCAGCGTTCTCTCAGAAACAATAAATTTGCAAAGAAAATAAGCGAGTACAAAGTTTCATTTCATTAATATTCTTCTTTATTTCTTTCTTCCTTTTTTTCTTTGAATTTCCTGCAATGTTCAAGCACGACAACATAAAGACGACGAATACTTAAGAAACAACGGAGAAATATTTCTCCGCTGATGCAAAATGCACACGAGCGGGGTACACGTATTTGCGAAAGATGACATGAATTTATACGCGATAATTGCAGATCGATCTTCTGTTTCGTTAACTTTCTCGAACGCTATGATTCCAGGCACTCTGTGCACTTTCACCAAAGTGGAAAGTAGCGGACGACTCAGTCGCTCGCCGTATAGTAATTCTGCACTGGATTACGTCCCGAAGATACGCCGATTACGTAAGTTACGTAACACTTGGTTCAGTCATCTTCGGCGTTATGCATGAACAACGCTTAATGCGTAACTGTGGAAAAACACGGTAAGCGTTTTTATGCGTATCGCGCATAACAACATGTATCCGGTACGAACCTCGGACTTCGAGGCTTCGAGGCTCAATCTTAACCGCTGACCTTTTAGGCTAGGTTGGCAGGCTATCGTCAGTCAAGCTTCAGAAGCTTCGAGAGTTGATATTTCACAGTCAGAATCTCAGAGTTTGAGAGTTCCAGCTCGAAACTCGGGACTCGTTTTTTTGCGACACTGTCTTCAAGTAGTGGAACGAACAAATTCTCTGGTTCTTCTCTAATTAGTAGAAAGCTGATCAGGATTTTATGTTCTCGGTTAATAAAACAAACAAATGGTACTTTTGTCAGCAGAAAATTGATCTTGCACACAATATGGTACATTTTACGACGATAAAATGGTATTTTTGCTGGCAGAAAATTGATCAGGATTTTGTGTTCTCGGTTAATAAAACAAATGGTACTTTTGTCAGCAGAAAATTGATCTTGCACACAATATGGTACATTTTACGACGATAAAATGGTATTTTTGCTGGCAGAAAATTGATCAGGATTACATTTTGTACATTTTCAGGTAATAAAACGAAACAAACGGCATTTTTGTTAGCAAAAAATTGATCGATCGATCGAGTGGAAAATGGAAGATGAAAATGAATGTCATGCTCGAAACGTTAAAAAATAATTAAGCTCAAGTTTCGTACTGTCGGAGGGAGGAAGATTCGAAAAACGCGAAATTTGACTCGACGGTGTTAAACACCGACGCTTTCATCTCTCGCGAGAATTTAATAAGCGTTTGTTAGTATCCGTGGAGTAAGAAAAAAAGGGGGCTTAACAAATGTGAAAATTTCAATTAAGAGGGACAAGTGAAAAATCGTGTCGAGTTCCAAGCTTTATGAAAAAATAACAGCGCGAGCTCGCGGAAATCACGACGAAGAAAGAGGGAAAAAATTGCAACGCGGTTTATTGCCTCGCGGATGTTTACTCGTATCAGAAATAAGTTTGTAAAGACAAAAGTTTTTGTCTGAGGTAATTCGATAGATTAGAAATTCATTTAAGACTTTCATGCGATATTGCATTTCTATTTGTTATATTTCAAATAACTTGGCAGAGAAAATTCACAAACAAAATGAATTCATTTCCAAAATTACTTTTTGCCAATTAAAATTGTCGAAGCTATTAAAAAAGTGTATCGTCTGGACCTCTCGAAATTAAAACTACATTTCGACAAAAAAAAAAACAGACGAAAGCTGCAAGTTAATCGTTTTCTAGAGCAGTCTAAAAGAATCGCAATAACAACAGAATATACGATTTTTGAAAAATCGACTTTTATCAAACGTGTAATATGTAACCTCTGAATCGTTGCTTTTTTCTCCGTCACTTCGTTCGCGATATTAGCAGACAATCGGGGACCAAGTACAATGGTCTCAAATATAGGATACACATACACATTCACACACATGTAGCGAAGCTAGGTGGAAACAATCAGAAGGAAGATACAAACCAGTGAGCACAGCGCCGACGAGCATAAAGAGAAAGCCGAATGCCGGAAGAGCAATCTGGCAGTTCGCAGCTATTACAACCCCAGCTACCATGAGACCACCCTCGATCTTCTCTACCCTCAAGCGTGATATAGGGGTCGGACATTTTAATTTTGCCCCGAGTCCGCCACTCAGCGCACCCTCCTCAGCCGCCATGGTGCCGGGCCTGGAATAATAGATAAACAACAATGCTTTTAGTCAATTGAGCCCGCACAACGGGACGCGACACTGATACCGAATGATTTGATAATAATGTTTTACAATGTGACAATGGGTACAACGTGGCTTTGTCCGTCCCCGGCAAACAGAGCATTGTCGGGGTTAAAAGAAACGCGGCGCGATGCGCGGCGACAATCGAAAATTTAAGAGAGGCTTCCGTGCATTTTAAATTCGATTGTTGTCCATTCGAAACGAGAGTACGCTCGGCGGTAATTAATTAACCATTCGCTTGAAGTAACGAACGCCATGTTATTTTTATTAGATCGCCTGGCGGAAGTACATAGAAATATGTATAAAATTGTTATCGTGTAATGTTATACACAGTGTTCGACGCAATTGAGAGTTTGAAAATTTCTACGATGAGTGAGAAGTGATGGATCAAAATGACCCGGTACATAAATGCTACATTAACGATTAACGATTTATAAAAAATTGGATCGTGTTTTATATCTACTGTTTCTGGAGAAATATATAGCACAGTCTAATCTGTTTTGTTTGTTAATAACATTATATATAAATAATGGTACCTGATTAACTGTCAATTATACGACAATGCCTTCAATGGCTTGAAAAGATATATAATGGGGAGTAATGTCGTTTTTTGATACTGTGCAAAATTTTATACGACACTACTTATGGGTACCCCTAATAATATTCCAGAGCAACAGAGTTAACAATAAAGTTCTGATGTGAGGTTCAAAAATATACGAAAAAAGAAAAAAAAACAGGGCTCAGCCGGGATTTGAACCCGGGACCTCTCGCACCCAAAGCGAGAATCATACCCCTAGACCACTGAGCCACCAGTTATCACTTTTGGCTACAATGTGAATACACCGTGTGATTAATATTGATAAACATTTTTCACGATATTCGTTTCATACATTACTTGCATTAAAACTGTTCAAATATACTTTTCGGAAAAGATATCATCTCAACGTTTTTATTTCATCTTGTCCACGTCTTTATAAATTTCGTTTCTGCGAAAATTATAAAGGCAATTTCTGCGATTTTTGGAAATTTGTAAAAAAATTTATTTTTACGAAAGAAAAAAAAAAATTGGGCTCAGCCGGGATTTGAACCCGGGACCTCTCGCACCCAAAGCGAGAATCATACCCCTAGACCACTGAGCCGCTTCGTGAAAGTCGCTTTAAGATACGTGCATCACCGCGAGAAGAGTTCCACTTTATCGTATTTATCGTGTTTTTCTTATTTATTCATTATTACCACTCTTAACGACGAAATATTGCAAATGGTAAACGCCAATTGTTATTTCTTTCAATTCGTCACACACTTTTTAATTGTAGAGCTTGATGTCGATAGTGTCTAGAAACTGCGTAGAAATACTACGTATCAAGTTTTCTAAGTTTAGCCATTTAATTGCAGTGAAATACATTCTCGCTGCTATCTTCGAATGATGAACGTTCTATAAATGAAAGTGCACGGGTCAATAATTAGAACATCAACGTTTATTAATTTATCGACGTTTCAGCAATACGTTAAGCAGCCTGCAGCTACAGAATTTATTCGTATATAACGTTGTGTCGTTGAGGCTTGAAAATATACTGTTTCCACGTATATTGTATATTATAGAGATATTATGTAATTTCATATTAGAGATATAATGTAATTTTAACCTCTTGCGCTAGTAATTGGTTCACGGACCATAACGAGTGACCGAACCGTATACAACAATTCGTCTTTTTTTTTAATTTATCGGTATATTACTGGATAGTAATTACTAAAAAGTAATAAATTTATTATTCGTTTCACCTAGGTTATATTTCGATATACTTAAAACTGAGAAAGTATTACAATTTCGGGCCAAATATTCTCGACGTGCGTGGCACGCCATTCCAGCGCAAGAGGTTAAGAATTTATAAAAATCCATTGAATTACCAACCCATTAAATTTTAATACGTCTAAGAAGAAATCATACGTAATACATATCACGTTCGCGTAACATTATCATCGGGGGTTGGACGTTAAAGCTTCAAACGATCGCAAACTACTGTATTCCAACATTTCAACGTCCGACATTATTCGTAAAAAAAAAAATGGAAACTACAGAAATAAATTCCACAGCCGTTCTCATTTTCAGGGAAATGTTCATCCTTCGTGAACGAAGGAAACACGACGATGAAAGAATCCAGGGCATAAAGGAGCCAACCCGGATCCACAGAAGTGGACAAACGTGCGCGACTTTTCCAAAGCGTGTTCTCGCAGGAGTCGCGGCCCGAAAAAACCAGGCGAAAACGTGGTGGTGGCTGGAAAGGAGCGGGTGTCGCGGAAAAATCTCATCTTTTTCACCGAGAGGCTTTCATCGCACGGGCTGTGCTGCAACGACGGGCCCACGGGTTTCCACCAACGATCAACAATGTGGCGTTCGCGACGAAGGAGCTTGAAAAGAGCAGGGGCGTCGGTTTTCCGCGACGAAGTTAAGCTCTCGAGCTTTGAGCTTCCGTCGCCCAATTAACGTCGACCGACCCACCTACCCGCTCTTCATTAAGCAAGTCGGCCTCCTCCTCTTGCTCCGCATAATGAAAAGGGCACCTCGTTAAATCAACGTCGATGCATGGAAGGAAATAGAGAGAGAGAGAGAGAGAGAGAGAGAGAGAGAGAGAGAGAGGAGGATGGAAGAAAAAAAAAGAAAACGCGAAAATCCTCGATATACGCTTGTATACTTAGGGGCCGTGAGTAAATGCCTCGGTTTTTTGCCGGACAATTGCGCGGCTTGCGTTGAAAAATTTCCCCTATTTATATAACCCTATTCTTCCTTCCTCCGGGAGGGAGCCTCTCTCATTCATTCGCTCTCCCCGTGGGAAAAATCGATTTTACCCCGCTCAGGAGTTGTTCAGCAAATTTCGCGGTAAAATGCGACACGATGAAAAAATTTAGAGTTAAAACAAAGAGTGCTCCAATAACTTTACTTTTACACGAAAGAAAGTTGTTTATCTTTAATTATCTTGCAAGTATTAATTTTAAACAGGAGTTTTTGGTTTTGTTCGTCAAAATTAATTACAGAGGAGCGTACTTAAATTTTCTATCAACCAATTTTACTTTCACAAAAAAGAAGGTTGTTTATTTTTAATTATCTTGCAAGTATCAATTTTAAATAGAAGCTTTTGGTTTTGTTCGCCAGAATTAACTACAAAGGAGTGAACCTAAATTTTCTATTAACCAACGCTTCAATGATCGATCGTTTCGTTAGTATCTCGGCAGTCCAAATTTTTTCTTTTGAATCATCATCAGTTACCTGCGCGAGAAATGAAGATCAGATAACGAAATGTAAATGACGGAGAACGTGTTAAGATATTTATGTAGAGATAAAGACGTACAGCATTAAATCAAATTGGTAATAATTCTATGGATCGTTGGTCTTTATTTCGCTAAATACGGACGTTGAAGCTTAAAGACCGGAAATGTTCAACAAGCGACAAAAATGACCGAGACGTGTCGTGGATACACGTGCGTATTAAAGAATACCGCGAGTGTTGAAGAAAATAACCACAACAGGTTCTGACATTATGGAAATGGCCATTTTCTTTTACGGCCGCGACGTGATTCGAGACATTCCAACTTTCTACGTCTTAACGTTGACTTCTTCGAGACAGAGTCTAAAGCATGAATAAAAACTACAAATTTGACAGGCATCGTTAGATCCATAGGGTAAGCTAAAAGTTTCTTCCCACTCATTCCTTTTTAAAATAGAATAAAACATCGGGATGTAAGAAAAAACTAATTATTTTAAATTAAATGAAAGTTCAAACGTGATTTTTTTGCATTACGTTTTAAAAATTATTTCCTTCAAATGTTGAAGAAAAAATTACGGATTTATTTTAGTAGTAGAAGTGATTTTTATAGAATATTACAAAAATATAAAAATGTAAAATAAATTCACGCTACGCCGCTGTACGTTAAATATTGACAACGGATCGGTATCTCATCAACAAGCGTCTTGCATCACCGCTTGATTACGCGAAATTGTTATCTACCGATCGTATTGATTCACCGTCGCGGAAAGACGTAGAAAAGAATTTCAAAAAAAAAATTCGCGAATAGCCAGGAACGAACGCGAGAGGGTTAATACCAGTCGGAGGGGATTCAATTGAAAATGGAAGCTGCGTGTTGGCACAGCCGGGAGGAAACGCGAGGAAACGTAAACGAGAATTTGAATGGTCGCGCGTGCGAACGAACGAGGACCTCCGATAGATAAATTGCGATCGGCATGACCTCGTTTGAAAGATCTCGACGAGATAACCCATGCACCCTCGACTCTTGGCTCGCTCTTTGCCCCATTTACCCGGACGTGTAGGTCATCAGGGACGAAGCGGAACGACGGCGGGGAAGGGAGGCGGTAACAATTGATGCAACAAGAAGAACGAGCACCGCCTCTGTTCTTCGTCTCGCTGCTATAAATAAGTTTCGACTCGAGCGACGGCTTAATTCGCCGAAATTGTTGACCCTGCTTCATCATGAGTCGCTCTGCCGTTTCCTTCGGGGGACGTTAGGCGAACGTAGAGATACAAACGAAGGGAGTAGATAGACGCTTTCGAATGGAGAGACACGTCTCTGATTCGTGTTTTTTAACCTCTTGCGCTGGCAACTGATTTGCGGACCATAACGAGTGACCACAAACCGTGTGCAATAATTCGTCGCTTTCTTTTTAAACTCAGGGCTGGAATAACATCAGTGGACAGAAATTACTAAGAAATAATAAATTTATCATTTATTTTGCTGGATTATATTTAAATATATAATACTTAAAACAGAAAATATTGCAATTTTGGAGCAAAAAGTTCTCAACGTGCGTGACACGTCATTCCAGCGCAAGAGGTTAAGGCGAGAAGAGAAGGGAATCACTGGGTTTAGGAACTGGGGTTAAGTATAATCTGGTAAGGTCAAGGTTCATTGAATGTTGAAAGGATACATACGCTTTTCGACAACTGCTTAGCGGGACGTTTATACCGCTAAGTTCGTTGTATAATGCATGAAACGACGAGAAGCGAAGAGGGAAGACTTTTAATCAATTTTAATATCTCCGCATGAATAATTCCACAGCCGAGTCTTTAAATCCACTCGGAAGGGGCAGAAGCTAATTGCATTCAAAGGTTGAATCGAAGCAAAAATAATGTTGAACCTCTTTCTTTTCGTTCTGTTGCAGCGCAGTTCTGTTGCGCGTTACGCAGAGCTTGGAACACGATTTTGATATTAAACTCGCAATGTGAAATTACAACGTGATTACTACTGCTACATCTGTACGGCTACATTTTACATACCACTGATTCAGACTCTGGATATCTCTTTATCGAGATTTCAATATTATACTACAAATTACATCTCGATCGCTTTTGCCAGATGTTATTTGAATCGTGGGCGTGATTTTCTCGTCATTTTGTTCGACTTCTGAGCGGAAGGAGAGAGAGAAAAAAAAAAGAATAAAATTATACGTTGTTCGCTTGCGAATAATAAGTCAGTAATATATGTACGTACACGCGAGCGAACATCCACCTAATATGATTATGCAACGAGTGTAACTAATGAATAAGAAGTCTGCCATTCTCGCCGTAGCGTATCAAACAAATTCACCGTGAATTTTCCTTCGGCAAGAAACCTTAATCGTCCATCGTTTCAAGAACATTTTTCTTTGACTTGTCGTTTGCTCTTCTACTGTTCTTGTTTAATAAAAAGAATCAAATGCTTCTTTTTTTTATCGTTTCATATTCATTTTGAAATATCCTCTAATTTTATGAGTAATGTAGGAAAAAACACGATTCATTGAAAGATAATGCAAGGAAACACGTACCTGTATTACTGCAATGTATTTTTCGAAATTTCTTCCGACAACTATCTTTGATCATATATCGTCAATTATATTTCAAATACAATATACACTCCACGAAATTAAAGAGTCGCTAAATTTTAATAATTTTAATAACCGAGGAATTGTCGATCTTTGAACTTTTGTAACTTTGTAACAAAAAATCGCGCAGCATTCTGCCTGGTTGCTGATTTTTTAAAGACCGAAGCTTTCAAAATCGATTTGCACATTTTCTGTTTGCAATATTCCTGCGTTACGTGACTGATGTAGTGGAAAACTGAATTTTTCTTTACAGACGTTGGAAAATTTTTCTCAGGACTGAATTTCACTGTAGCCTTTAAGATTAAACTCTCCCGTTAAAATTTGATAAACGACGTTCGCCAATTTATTCAACTTTGAACGAAAGATCGCATTAGAATAATCCATTGGACTTGTTCATAAATTTTAGAAAAATGAATAAAACAGTGAGGGAGAAAAATATATGTACATGTAGAAACATGTAGTTTAGAAAGAATATATAAAACAAGGATATAAATGCATAGAATATGTAAAACGAACATATAAATAGGAGAAGACTTTGTGCTACATTGAACTTATATAATTATTACGAGTGAACATTTTCCTACTTATTATTTATACACTCGATACCATATGTTTTGCGAAGGATGATAATACGATTTAATTGCTTTACAAAGAAAAACTATGTCTCACATCGAACTCGATGATTCATAAAAATTGCCTCGAGCACGTTTGCTATTAACCAAGTGTCATTTATCACAGTTCAACTATTTCCTCGATTGGTGACACGTATTTCCTCAAAGGCAAATGAAACTTTTTCTGCGAGAAACATGAAATATTTAAGATCAAAGTCCAAGAAACAGTGAGACAAACGTTTAATTTAACCATGTTTAACTTGAGTCTTTGTCTTCGAATGAAAAATTTTGTTACGAAACTCTTTCGTAAAAAAAAAAAATTCTTCCATTCCTTATAAAATATTTCCTAGTTTCCTCTGACAAAAGTTTTATTATTAGCACTTAAAGCACGGGGACACATAGATTTACGTTTATGCACATATTTTACTCGAGTTGCACCGTCTGGAAAACATGAAGTAGCGTGTTCTTCAACGAATTGTTGGAGAACAAAAGAAAAGAAAAACTGCACAACTTGTATACCAGTACGATTCGTCTCACTGAAAGGCCCAGAAGCAACTGTTCTGACTAGGAAATGAAGACGACTTTTGTGCCATAAAATTTTATTGATATCCAAACATTTGAATCGATACAAAACAAATTACAGGCACAATCGCTCAGTATCAGATGCCACTCCTACTCGAGGTCTACCCCACGCTCCCTCACGAATCACGTGACCCAAATCAACCAATTGCTAATTTTCGTTGCATTAGCGTTGCACCTGAAGAGTTCCGATTTTCTGGGTTACCCCCGCTAAAATCACTTTCAGTGATAAAAAAAAAAAAATTTCATCGATAGTTTAAAATTCTCTCAAAAAATTGAAATGGCCCTGGAAATGGAGAACGATAGCGAAAAAAGCAACCATTAAGCGTTAATTGCTAGTGGTTCGAGCTCACACTTTGTTGCGAAGAATTTGGGACAATTTGCACCGACCGTCCGACCACCCGAGTTGAAGGATTATTAATCACGTACTCCCTTCGAAAAAAAAGGAACCGGTTCATTTGCGATTTTCGCAAAGCTTTCAACGGGTAGGGTGGCAACGCGAGTCCCTCCAAGAGGGAGATGATTTTAATGACTCGGTGTTGAAAGGGAGTTAACCCCAGCGCGACAACCGTGCCATTATGCTTTCTTGCGCAAAAGGACAGGAAACTAATTAACTTGAGTGCAGCTTCTTCGCTGGTCCGTAGCCTAAGAAGACTAAGAAAATTCGTTGTAACACGGTTATTCGAGGAGATTCGGCTGTTCAAAGAGCGCGCGGCGTAAATTAAAGCAACGAATGCAATTTTATGGCTACGTTCTTGTCTCGTAAGAGAACATACCGAAGCTGGAATCGCCGATTTTGATGAAATTGGCGTGAATGTAGTTTTCAAAAAAATATTCGACCCGTACTTTTTTTTTTATCGGCGATGGTCGATGCCGAAGGGATGAAAACTACTCTTAAAGTTGAGGGTGCATTGAAAGTGATTTTAGCGGGGGTAACCCAGAAAATCGGGCCTCTTTAGGTGCAACCCTGATGCAACGAAAATTAGCGATTGGTTGATTTGAGTCACGTGATTCGTGTGGGGGCGTGTGGTAGACCTCGAGTAGGAGTGGCGTTGTCTGGTACTGAGCGATCGCGCCTATAATTTGTTTTCTATCAATTTTCTGGGATACAGAAAGAAAAAAGTGTCGCGTTCTGGGATGATGCAAAAACGTAAGGTGTTACAAAGATACATTAACGTTACCGGAATCGGAAACTTTTTCAATAAAAGCGCGGCGAAGCTTTGTTAATCCAATTCGGTTGGGAGAATGAAGTTTCTCGAGTTCAACTGCGTAACGAAAATTTGCATTAACGAAGTTTAATTGAAGCGCGAGAGAACAGCGCCGCCAGCAACTGGAATTTCACATTTTGCTTGTATCGTATTTCTTCTTTTTTAAAGGAATTTTTAAGTAGGATCAAGGGAAATTAAATGGTAATCTGTTCTCCGTTCGAACAGATTGTGGTGAAAATTTTTGTACGAGGAGATGCTTGCTCGTTATTGTGATCCGAGAGCAAGGATTTTTATTTAAAAAGCTAAATTGCCTGTTATATTATTTTCAGTTCAATGTTGAACGTAATGGTAAAATATATTTATCTAAATTATTCGATACAGATGGTCCACTATTGGTATATAAATACATATATTTATGTAAAATATATATCTACTGAATATTTTGTATAAAATAGAAAAATAGATACCAAATTGGACAGATATGAGCGTCATCGTATGTATATAGTTGATTTCTTTTCTTGATTTTGGTTGCTCAAAAATACTAATATAAATAAAACTATTAACAACCGTATCAAAGTATTCTACGTATAAATTAGTATAATTTCATGTTTCTGTCCAGACGGAAAGTAATATTAATTTTGATAAGAATACCTGTATCTTTCAAGTAATTGTAAAAAGTCTGACATCGACAGAAGTCGATTGTTATAGCACGTTGATAAAATCACAATAGTTAAATTATTAATAATTATACAATTATTTATAAGACTTCTATGTTAATTTATAATAATTATACATATGTGTAATAATTGTACAATTATTTGTAAGACTTCTATAATGATAAATAAATAAATAATACACGCAACTGTCATTTCCAACATCACGCCAGGAAAGTGATATATAATAGCAGATTCTATACTTAGACAAAACTAAACGTTGTGCCAATGAACAAATTTATTTTACCATCATCTGCAATAAATTACCATTTGTATAATTATCACGCTGCTACGTG
>KQ435729.1:645190-656692 GCA_001276565.1 Melipona quadrifasciata | reverse complement strand
TTATGTGAACAGAACATATAAGATTATGGTGCAATTGAATAGACTAGAAATGTAATTAAAAAAATTTGCAAATTTTGTATGTATTTATCTTCTCGTCGTAGGTATTAATTTTTCTTTTTGCAAATTTTAATTTTTCTTACCAATGTGTCAATTTGACTTGGTTCAATTAATTCGGTGAAGATTAAATTGGAAAAATGAGGGACCGACGAGGGTTAAACTCTATCGCGGGTAAAAGGTAAGTAGCTTTTGCGATGACTACAAGTATGGTTACGTCACAGAGACTGATTACTTGATTGAGCAAAAATATGCACTGAATAACGAGCAAAGCTTCGAAATGCTAGTAAATTGCTGCATTTCTACGACATTACGTCACATATTGTACAGCGAGTTCAAATATCGTATCGCCAAATGATAATTTTTCCCATTATCGAGTAATTTATGATTGATGTTCCATGATGGAATGTTGCGAAATTATCATTAACTTCTTCTTTATTTCGTTAGAAACATTTTTCTATTCAATTTCTAATCTAATTTCTCTGATCTGACGATTTTTATACTTCAGTTCCGGAGTCAACTGTTTAGAAAAAAGGATTTAAAAATCCAATACATCCCTCGCGTTACCCAAATTACCAAATTGTATCGCTAGAACTATCAAAGTGAACTATCGAAGTGACCTTTTTCGCAAAAAATAGATTTCATAGATTCACAACGATTTCTCATCAAATATATATAAGCGAGAGTTCGTGTCCTTTGCTCAAGTATAAAATCATTTTTCCATTTCAAACGATCTAATTCCTTCGATACAAATCGAACCTACCAAAACGATCAATTTTCACAGATTTAAAACACAGAGAGATTCGAACAATTTTTCGTCAAACATACAAACGAAAACCCAGTGTTAAAAATTTTTAAAAATCCAGTGTCAACTATTTACATATATATTGTATTGCAATTCTCCACGTAAGAAGACGTTGTCAAGACCAATATCGACTCGAGAACCCCCGAATCGAAGGGTGAAACCGCTGATTCCCCCCGTGAGCGTCAACGACCCTCTCGAATTCGGCCAACAGCGCGTCGAAAAACGTCACGCCTGCCCTGATCGTCGGGTTTAACGACGAAACGAAGCGCCTGTCTCCACACGCGAACGAATGACGTGGACGGATGTCGAACTGAATTGGCGCAATGACCATAACCAGGGTCTAACGCGGCGATGGATGGATGTGCGACCTTTTCCTTTGCCGTTTAAAAGAATCGAGCCGAGTGGAACGAAACACGGGCCGCTGGTGGTTCGTTGCACACGAAGGAACATGGCCACCGCGTTCTATCGCTGCGCTGCCGTCCCTCCTCGTCCCCCCCGCCCCCAACCTCCCACTCGACGAACTTTGATACCGAGTCTCGCGGCACGAGCGTGAAAAGCGTGACGAGAGGACTGCGTCGCAGAAATTCAGGAAACGTCATTTACACGTGCAAGAAATTACCGCGATACGCGTCTTCTTTTTTTTTCTCTGTAAACCAGTACGAAATGCGGACGAGTTGAAACGAAAGCGCGAATTAGCTCCGGTGGTACGGCGAGCGTTTAATTATTTATTTAAAGGAGAAAAAAAAAAAAAATTCACAATGAGATGCACAACAAGGAAAACTTAATCGCTCGCTTTCTTTCGAGGAATTTAAAATTCCTCGTGTCGCGAATTTCTAATGCAGATATATAAAATATATTCGTAGAATTCACAACGTGGATTTTGACATGCACACTGTGCGTGAACTACGAACTTTTCATAAAATGCTTGTCAAGGGAAAAAGACGATACAAAACGAACTTTTCACTTTCGCATTTTCCTTTTTCTCGTACGTACGCCGACGTTCCAAAAATGCGCAGCTAATTTCTCGAAGCACAAAGGAATTAAAGGATCGATTCTAATCGCGTATATGTGACCAATCGAACGAATGGCAGAGAAACGGAGGAACGAATGAATGTTTCATACTCTCTTCTCTCGTTTAGATCCCGTTATCCGAGCGGCAGCACGTCGAGGATAATAAGGTCATAGCAATCTACCCCGTCGCGTCCTTGTCTCTACGCTTCCACACCAACGCAATAATGTCACATTTTTCTAGTTCAGTGACCATCTTATCCGCTGAAATCGGTCGCGCTACCGCGCGTGTCATCGACGAAACTTTCATCGTCCCGTCAGGTGTGCGAAAAAAAAAAAAAAATTGAAACCTTTCGTACTCGCCACAAAATCCTGCGACTTTCGAATTTCATTAAAATCACAATTTTTGCCTGTAACTCGCAACATTTTTCTCCAAAATAACGGACACGGAAATATCGAAATTTCGCCTTTGTCGATTGATCTTCCTCTTTGCGAAAACGACGAACCGGCGGCAAATACAAATTCAAATGCACGCTCCATCGGCGTTCAGACATCGAGCGTTTCCTTTCGGAGGATTTATTTTAATCCCAGGCTTCGTTCTGAATTTATGTGCGTCAGAATTTTCTCATGGTCTGCTGCAATGCCACTGAGATTCCTGATGCATAGCAACAGAACAAAGGAAGCGTCAAAACTGCATCAGAGGCTGCCTGCGTCGTTCTCTGGTCATTTTCTCGAGAGTTGCATACCTTTCTACTGACGCTTTCTCCACTTCCGAGATTAGAAAAATACAGCGAGCGTTTCCATGTTGGGGAATTTTCCTTTTTTCTTCCTTCTATACGGTCGTCTAACTACGTAACAAGACAGATATCGATACGTAACGTTCATCAGCATTGAATGGCGTTCAAATGAATCTAAAACAAGGCTACATATATTGCAGCACGCAGTACGTTGAACTGACGTCAGAAATCTTCAACAGCTAATTGTGTTTCCATGTTGTTCTGGTATTTCTCACGAGAAGAAACTTCCATATTTTTTCGCGCTAAGGTGTTCCTTTCTCACATGACGTTTTCATTAATTTTGAATCACCAGTGAAAATTCCAGTTGAAAGGGAACACTTTGATTTTATACGTTTGGGTTCAATTTCGTTTCATATTTTTTTTTTTTAGTAAACTGATAATACAGAGACAAGCTACACAACTTTTGGAATTGTCTTTCTTCGCAACGTTCAACAAAATTTACAAAAGCAGTGGTCAGATATTTTCTGGGATAACGAACCTCGCGACGTTACGATCAAATGCAAAGCAAGAAGATTTTCATGTTCTAGGAAGTTGCGTAAACCAGAATTATTATCGAAATCGTTAGCGTAGCACTGCCTTCAAAGAATCATTTGTCTCGCTGGCGTAATGAAATAATTGCGTAGCTATTGCTACCGTTTCAACGTCCGCGTTCGTACAATTACGATCATCAGTGAGATCATTGTTTCTCACCAGTCACGCACGTACTATGCTCTACAAAAAAAAAAAAAACGAGAAAATGCAACTCGATTGATTCGTAACAGGTGCTGGACCGGCCTGCGGATTTTTACGCATTGTGTTTATGGGAAATTTGGAAATGTATAAATACAGAAAATGCACATAATATTCGATAAAGTTGGCAAAATAATGTTCCTATCAAACATAATTTTAAATTTCATTTTTGAAATTGTATTCATAAAAATATAACGTCGAATAAAAATATTTTTTTAAAAAACCAAGTATCTTGCACAAAAATGTAGTTATTCAGCCAAAAAAGTTCCGATTCGTTAAATTACAAACAGACCAAATGATTTTCATTTCATTGAATAAGTAAAAGTAATTTTAAATTCCGTTTCCGTTCCTTACACTCATAAAGATGTGACTTTGAATAGAAATATTTTTAAAAACAACGCATCTTGTATAAAAATGTGGTCAATGAGCCGAGGAAGTTTTTGTCTGTTAAATTACAAATAAATCAAACGATTTTCATTCCACTGATTCCAGAAGTAATTTTAAATTCTATTCTTTAATTTTATTATTCTATTTACAGAAATATGACGTTGACTGAATAAAATGTATCTTGTACAAAAATGTAATTATTTAATTATTTAAAAAAAGAAAAAAAGTTTTTGTCTATCAAATAAAACAGATATGAAATTTATATATATATATATATATTCTTAGAATAATGTTAGTCAATACCCGCTGGATCTCATTACTGTATTATTGTTTTGTAACAAGCGCTCAGATATATCGTGCTTATAAATGGATTGTGATAAACAACATTTCTACGAAATAAAGGCTCAACAGTGATCAACTGCGTTTAACGTTGATGATCCGCAATATGCGCATCATTGTGATTTCTGCGATCACCGGAATTTACTAGCCACGACGCTGTTATTATAGCGGAGCAAATTCGCTATTATTGCAGAGTTAATTTTAGATAAAACAGAGCAAAATTATTTGATATACCGGTGTTTAACAATTCTGTCATAGTCTACGCATATGATTAAATTCCAAAAATATTCTATAGATATAGATTGTTTAAAAATTGCACTGGAAAAGGGACAATACTTCAGACTCCAATTTCATTCTATTGGATTATGTGAACAACTCCAAACAAGAAAAATATGAGTGAACCGATACAAAGAATTGATGGAGCAAAATCTTTATTAATATCGGTTTTATACTGTAGTATTTCAAACGAATACGTTGGAACATTTCTACTTCTACCCGTTAACAAATACGAAAGAAACTGCGAAGCTAGTGTTTCAAAATACTTAAACAAAACTTGTAATATCCTGTAATATCGAGTCGCGCTGATTACAACATCGATTTAAAAGAAAACGCAAACCGCGATCCTACGAAAGTTTGAAATTCGAATATTTTAAACTTAATTTCTTTGGAACGTTAAGTAAATAATCTTAAATTTAAATAACAATTTTAAATAATTTCGTTGGAGCACTTTACACCTAGAACAATGTTAAAATTACAATGTATAATTCTTACTCGAAAGGATTGGAAAGAAAATCATGAAGCAAAATGTTAACTAAGTGCACTTCATAGAGAACGGATATAATAAAACACGTTGATTATGTTACATGAATAGAAACAAATGAATCTTGCATATTTTCGTCAGCTCGAAACGCTGAAACAAGTATCAATCTCGCGGATCCTTCGAATCTCACGATGTGTATATATATATATTTCCCGAAACCGGTTTCTAACGACGTCGGACGAAATAACGAGTAAAAAAAAGAGGAGGAAAGGAGAAAACATACCGAGCAGGGTTATCGCCGACGAATTGCGATTTCTCGGTGTGAAACGGCGTGCCAAACGTCATAACCGAGCAGGTAGGCAAACGAGGCTGCTGTCGGTTCTTCGTGTTCCTGCCGGTCCTTAGTCGATTTTCGTTACCGGCCGAGTCCCCGCGGCCGCCGAACAATTCGGCTAGTCAGCTGATCGCGCGATGCTTCATCGCTTCGCTCACCGTGCGCATTATCGCTGGAATTGTTTCTTTTCCAGCTATCCTCTCGCTCTCCGCGCGATTCCCGGCTGTCGCTGCGCCGCGGAACAACACGACGAGGCAACACGACACGTCCAGATCGTACGTTACGCGCGTACGTTCGACGTTAATCGAATCGGGGCCAATGCTCAACTTTCACGGACGGGCGTGACGGGTTGTTCACTTGTCCCTGTGTGCGTGTGAGCCTTCGAAACACTAAACTCCCGACCGAGCCACTAAATTCTACCTGTCTGCCGGATGGATGCGTCGCGCTCTGTGGGCACAACAGGTCGCTCTGCCTGCCCTGTTGCACCGTTCTCGCGCTTCAGTTGTATCACCGATTGATATCTTCAATCGAGAGTGTCGAGAAACTCGTCGGGGCAAACGTCGGAGCGGCGAGATATCGCGAATGTTCTCCGCACACCAGTGTCACGGGTAACGGTACTCAGGCGCGGTCGGTAAAACACAAATCACGCGCGGAAATTTAACGAAGCGACGACACTGTAAGTGCAACGACCCGTCGTCCCGTCACTCGTTCCTCCTCGATGTTCACAGGCAGTTCGGGGATCGCACGACCGTTTCGAAGAACGTATGAACTTTTAACACACAGTGGCGAACTTAACACAGCCCAGAAACACCGGGGAGCAGCAGCAGCAGCAGCCGCAAGCGCAGAAGAATTGGCGGTTCGCGCGAGGACGTATGTGTGTATGTGAAAAGCACGAGCAGCCCGACGAAAGCCGACCAGGGCCGATTCGAGAACCTACTCCTGTCGCGTCTAGCATCCGACTGGCACGGACGAGAGCTGCCCCACGAACATCGCCTCCCTTCTCTTGCCCCTCTCCCTACCCCTGGCGCGACGCGCCATCGCACTACATGTCACTATCCTCAACCCTCTGCAAAGCAACGTGCCACCATCGGACATTGGAGGACGTATCTCGAAGACGCGTCAAGTAGCTCCTTTTTCCAGTTTATCTCTTTCCTTTTTCCGTCGTAGAAAATATGGGATGCTCGAGGCGTGAAGATACATAATATTAGCAACGCGGCGTAGTTCGTAACGTTCTATTAAAAGTGTATAAAGTCTGTTGTTAAGACCGAAACGTGGAATTGAACGCAAAATTGATTTGCACTTTCTTTTTCTTTCGGACAGGAGTAACATTTGTCTCTTTAGTTTTATTTTTGTAACTGCAATTACCTTTGAAATTACTGAAGAATTTTAACGACAAGCAAGTATAATTTTCGTCGATTTCGAAATGAGGTTTAAAAAACTACCGAAACGTGATTTTTCTTTTTGTATACCAGTTCTGGATATATGGAATTTTACGTGAAAGTCAAATTTGTTTGCCCAAATTCGCCCAAAATGAAATCGTTATGTCCAAACACGGATATAGGAAAGAAATTTTAAAAAACAAAGAGCATCATGGAGTCATTGAGAAAAAAGGTGAAAGATAAACAAAAACTCAATAAACTTTTCTTATCTTAAGTTCCAATTCCGGGGCTGCAATTCCGACTAAACTAAAGAGGTCTGATTATAATGGAATTCGGACGATTCGAATGAAGAATTACCTCTTAAAATTTATCCGAGGAATGATACTTTTATTTTTATAAGAAAAATATTTATTTTTGTAAACAATTATATAAAAGAATCCCATTGATGCAAACAGAGAATAAATTTTTCTAGAAAAATTTTCATTCAGTTTTTATTTTTTCGCCACCTTCTTACACGTATCGAATCCCTTTCACCTTTCTCCTTTCTTCCGAGCGTAAATATAGTTAGATGAACCACGTCATACAATCACAATTTTCGTCACTTTTTTCATAACGTCATCCCATGTTACCTGCATCATTTTTACCAAAAATATTCTCATTTCTCGATATATATATATATGTATATATATATATGTATACTATTTTTATATTATATTGAATACGCCTTAAAGTTTTCTAATGCCACGCTATTCTATTGTCGACTATAATTTATAATATAAATATGATAAAATTTAGAGAATTCCATGTTGAATAAACTCAAAATTCATCCCACAAGCCAACATATTTTATTATGTTTATTAAAAAGTACACACCGCAATTACAGAGATAACGACATTCGTTAAATATCGATCGTGCGTGAAAATAGACACATAGCATTTAATCATCACGGTCTTATTGTATTCGAAACGGTTGTACCGATCACAGTGGCGCTATAAATGTTACAAATTGCACGTTGCGCGCGAAGATGCGTGCACACGTGTGTACGTGTAGCAGGAAAGTCGATTTAACGTCACACAAAATCGTCGTGGATATATATCCGAATGAAAATCCCATAGTTCTCCGTCGTCGAACGTGGAACGAACGCGGGACAATAGGCGCGAAATAAAAATAGGGCGATACCAGACGCACGACTGTAGAAATGTTTAATAGCTCAAAGCGCTTCGCGGGTCCTTTGGAGCTTGCAGTTTCTTGCAGACGCCTGGAGCTTCGTCTGTTACCGTTTCTTCTGGCCCTTTGTTGCCACGTTTCAGAGGAATGGGTGTAGTTCGTGTTATTCAGGAAACGGCAATAAAAAGAGCGCACTGATTTCGGCGGAATGCGCGAGCCACGTCTATGCACGCGGAGGAAAAGAAAGAAAGGAGCAGCGGCCTCTAAGAATATCTAACACCGAGAGGCTGCTGTTTTTTTATCAGCCAACTTTGCAAGTTCTACAGCATCGTGCACAGTTCTAACAATAAGCATGATAATGGAGAGAATGTGGCTCTTTTTCCTTGGCATTCTTCGTTCATCCGAGAACACTCTGTACAGTCATTTACCTTGAGAAAAGTTAAGATACGAGTAACGATAAGTATTTCTGAGATGTACCAAAAGTCACTGTCGAAGTAAATCAAATTTGCGGTCAACGTTTAAAAGAAGTAACTTTTTCAAAGCATAATGAAAAAATCATGTTTGAACTTTAATAAAATTAGTTTTTTTCTTATATTTTAATGTTTTAAATTTAAAAAAAAAAATAGGTGGGGAAGCTTTTTAGGCCACCCTATATTTAAAAAATCCTTGTGGTAGTCTGTAATATTTTTGTTCCTCTATGCTTTTCAATCATCTGTGGAGTTGAACAATGTTTCCGAACAACTTCGGGTCTTTCTCTTCTAGCGGCGATATTAATTTTACGAGAGTCAATATACATTTTATTAGGTGCGTTTGATTACGTTTTATCAGATGAATACGAAGTGGAACGAGCAGTAGCTCGCGAAATTAAAAATTAGTACGTTCGTTGCGCGAAATATTTTATTGTGCTTAAAAAATTCCAGTGCGGATATTTTAAAAAACGGTTGAAAAATTTAACCTTTCAGTATCGCGACATTTTTACTTCACCGAGAAATTTTTCTGGCCAAAGTAGAAAAGTGCATTTTCGTTCGTACTTCGGTCAAAAAGCGAACGCAAAAAATTCCCGGTGCGTGTTCCAATTTTTTTGTGAAAACGAAATGAATATCCGAATGCCCGATGTTACACAGATTATTCACAAATAAATCATTACAGTGACAATGTAATGGAGAGAGAGAGAGAGAGAAAAAAAATTTGCAATGCAGTTGAAATAAAACTCTTTTAACTTTAAAACAGAATTTTTTAACTGAAACGAAACGAAATATTTTGCGAATTTTTACCATTTGGCGAGACTGGAACAAAGTCATCAGTCATCGATGATCAAAAAGGCTCGAATCTAATTCGATTAGAAAGTGACAATTAAGAAGGGAGATTGCGTAGATCAGGTCGACCACGCAAATTTGATTTTTGTAGAAACACCAAAACCACCGTAAGGAGGTTTCCTGAACGCCTATGTAATTAATTCCAGTGAAAATTGCAAAACGCCGGAACGTTCTTTGAAAAAGCAGAATATCGTCAATTTACAGCGTACGACGCGCAGATCCTTTCCCTCGCGTTTCTTCAGTTTAAACAAAATCCCCGGAGTATTAAGTCCGATGTCGGCATTTGCGCATTTGTTACACTCCATTTTATTGTCGAATACCCCCGCTGAAATACACTCGCAAAAGCAGCGCGGCTTCGATTCGAAGGCAAGACTTAATTGCCTCGTCGTTTCGAAAAGACCAACAGCCTGTCTTTTTGAAAGGAGAATCGCTGTCTTTTGGAAGAAGAATTGGCAGATTTCAAATTCGTTACTTTTATGAACAATTTGCTAAATTAAAGTGAACTCACTGGTTTGTTGCTAATTTACTATCTGTAATCTTACTCACTGCTAACAACATTATCAATTTTACTGATGTTATTACCATATTTAATTACATTATACCATTAATATAATCGACTTGCTCTCGATAATAGTTAAATTTGAAAGAAGAATTTTTGCATCAAAATATTCCACGTACAATAACTGAGACATCCAATTATGTTTCTGTCCAAAACGAAATCGATATTAATCTTAACAAAAATCATCCGTGTCTTTCAAGAAACTGTAAAAATCCGAAATCCGTCGTATTTGTCGGATTATTAATAAAAAAAAAAAAGAAAAAGGAAGCTGCGCGACCCTCAACTACGTCAGGAGTTGAGCTCTCGGAGCGCGGAGACCGTATCATGCGTGGTCTCGGATGGTGCAGTGATTCGTTGACGTTGAGAAAACATATTGATGACGCGCATTCTCCGCATCTTCTGTCAAACGTTCCACGTCGGATCGTTAGTCCCAACGGCCGAACGTAATTCCACGAAGCCCGACCTACCCCGAGATAGAAAGATATTTCTGAAGCCAGTGAATGAACGATCGATAAGCCGGCTCCGACAGGTTGAAGGATCCAGCGATTCTAAAAATTACCAGGGGGGGGGGGGGGGAAGAGAAAGTTAAATCAAGCTGAAACGGCAATCACGGGCCTCTCGTCTCTTCTTAATGTCTGAGCCTGTCTGTCGATCGTCACTGGACCGCGTCAAACAGCTTTAACGTTACCAAACTATCGAAATGACCAATTTATTTTAATTTTTGTTGGACATTTTTTGTTGGCGTATTTTTAACGATTTAAATAATTTTTCCTAAAATGTACTGACTTATCAAGTTGGCTTTTGTACACGCCATTGTATTATAGAATTCTGTCTCCAAATTGTCTCTGAAATTGGAAATTTTGTGCTTTAATCGCTGGTAATTTTGGTGTTGAGGCGAGAGAGCAATCAGAGCAAACAACGATACTTCCCCACATCAGCTCTCGCTTTGCTACGAGTAGTAATTTAAACTCAAGTTTTCCTATACAATAATTTCATTATAATCCAAATGAAGCTGTTAACTGTAAACACTGTGCCAAACTTGAACACAGGCACCTAACGTACCTTTGTAATTCTAAATAGCAGGTTGAGCTTTGAACAAGCAGGTATTTTGTTATAGCTCGTTGTATATATGTGTACAATCTTATTTGTAATAATGTACTTAAACTAAACTATCCTCTCGTGGCACATAATCTTAAAAATATCGAGGATCGTAATCGCATCCACGTTGTCGAATGAATCAGTCCATTTTTTTTAATTTTATTTTGATGTCTGATTCAACGCAAGTGTCTAAGAGAAACAGCGAAATTTCAAGAATGCCGACGCCGTGGGATTTCAAGCGGATTGCTGAAAATAAATCAAAAATTCATCGTCAAACAGCTGTGCGACACAAACCGCCCACCTTCTTCCTATCTGCTCTGTTAATTCCCCAACTCCTTATTTCCCCGGTTTAATGCGAAGACAGATAAAAGCCAACAACCGTAAAAGCGTCTCGTTCGAAGGCAAACACTTGAAATATTTTCAGGAAATATCGGATCGTATACTGGTTTCTGGTTGAACTGACACGTCGTGCCTTTCCTTCGGTGTGTCGTCGGAAATAAAACGGCGTGTAAACTCGTACTGGGCTATAGAAATTTTGACGAATGTGTGTCACACTTTTAAAATTCGTCGTGAATGTAAGAAGATTAGGATAATTTATCAGGAGAAATTTGTGACAACTATTTATGATTGTACAGTGAATGTCATAATTGTATCAAATGACGAGAATAATTAAAAATAATTGAAACTAATAGAACTTGATAAAAAATGATCGAATGTAACGATTCGTTTCGTGTAAAACATAGTTTCGATATTTTATCACTGAAAGTGAT
>KQ435729.1:570657-587146 GCA_001276565.1 Melipona quadrifasciata | reverse complement strand
TCCTCGTCGTACCTTTCACTCCCGTACACGTATCACTCTCGTTCTCCGTTCTTGTATCTGCGATTCTGCACCGCGAATAACCTTGGAAAGTTTCTTTCCTTCCTCCTGCAACCTTTCCGCACAGTCACGCGAGCTTCTTTCGCTTGCTCCGCGAAAAGGGACGAAAGAAAGGTTCGTGGTATACTTCTTTCTTTCGTTTTGTTTCCTGTTTGTTCTTCTCTTTTGCGATCGACAGTGTCGTAGGGATTCGGAGGAAATCGAAGTTAGCTTTATCTTGGAAAAGCTCAGCTGAAGCTCCGGAGCTTTTGTCAGAGACCGTTGGCCACTGCCATTTATCTTGCAGTCCGGGGAAATTAACGAAATGTCTGGTGTTCACTCGGTCGTTTTCGATTCGCTTGCGACTCGGTTCTTTGTGTGATTAAATTACATGCATATGTATGAGAAGTAACGAGAAAGAATGAACGACGTAAGATAAAATTAAGTTTTATGCCAGGCAGCTTCGTTAAACTGACGAAATAATACAGCAGGGGTCTTCTTAAAACGTTACACGTTCTTCCTGTTTGCTAAACTTACAGTGTACGAGAGTATAAATTGAGGTATGGAACTTTTAGGATCCATAGCTGGTTTAACGTTTAATTTTTCCTGAAACTCGGAGGAAGTAAATTAAAAATTGTACGATGCGATGAATGTGACGTATAAAGAAGATGTAACAAGAGTATACGAATATGTCGTGTATAGTACTAGACGAATATATTTCATAACTGTTGGTACAACCGAGTAAAAGTCGAAAAGAGAAGGAATAACATTTTTCTGTAATGCTTCATTTTCGAGAAAATCGAGTTTGAATATTTGTCAAATATACAGGTGTACTAAGGCAATTTTTCATTTTTCTATATTTTTCGCACGCGAAATATCCTCCAATTGTCGATTATTATATAGATCCTATCCGTAAATTCGAGTGTACCTGAGAAATTTTCAAACTTGATTTTCCCGAAAACTCTCGAAGATTTTAATTGAGAAAAATTTTCAGACTCACTTATTTTTTCGCGTAGAATGTAGTCAACTGTATATATACACACGCACACAAGATGCATAAAATCTTCCAAGTTAAAAAAAAGTTATCAAAAGTCATTTTCTATGTATAAATATATGAAAAATATACGAAGAAGATGACTCTTTATAACTAGCTAAGAAGAATCTACGCGAAAGTATCTCCGGATTCCCAAAGACGATAGTCCCAACGTACACCAGAGAATAAATATTCGAATAAATAAATTTCACAAAAGATTTCTACGAGTTCGCGCTCCGCCGCACTCGCGTTTCTTCAACCCCGTCTTTCAATCCTCTTCCTTACTCCCCGCGGTTATCTCCCCTTTCTTTTTCTCCCTTCCCTCCACCCCCTTTCACCGCATGTTTCTCGTCTCGAGGTTCCAGATAATTCTCCTCTCATTCTTGAGTTGCCTGTCGGCCGCAGACACGGGGAGGAACGGAACGACGTAGCCACTTTCCAGGGACACAATGCGCCGTGTCGCCTCGTCTCGCCTCGCCACGGTTTATCCCGGCGTGCAACTGCACGCTGTTCCGCCGCTGCTTTGCGCGTACGTGCACGGAATCGCGATCCACTCGCGGACAAAAGCCTCGAGACGACTCGAAACTCGCGCGCGTCTCTCGCGTTCCTTTTTTTTTTTTTTTTATTTCGACGACACGGCAGCCTCGCGACGACACCGAGGTTCGACAGCTCCCGCTTTACCCGGTTTATCGATGCAATCGCGGGCCAACGCTTTATTAACTTGCCCAGCTGACGTCGACTCACGTGGCTGTTGCGCTCGCAGAGGCGTCGTTCCCGAGACTTTTATCACGTAGCCGAGCTTTTGCGTTCGTAATTACGATTATGTACAGTTCCTCTTGTATATCTTCGTTGTTGAGACAAGATTTTAACCTCTTGCTCTGGAACGAGAATATTTTGTCACAAATTGCAACATTTTCTCAGTTTTAAGTAACCTAGGCAAAACGAATGATAAGTTTATTACTTCTTAATAATTTCTATCCAGTGATGTTATACCGGCGAATTATTGTATACGGTTCGGTCACTCGTTATGGTCCGCGAAACAGTTGCCAGCGCAAGGAGTTAAGAAAAGAAGATTTTGTTGACAAAAGTCACTTGATACAGGGGGAGTCAAGTAGTATATGAGTGAAAAGAAGGTTTCAACGCGTCTACTTTCTTTTTACGTGGAATCATATATCTACATTGTTGCACGTTGTGTTGGAAATAATCTGCGAGTCAATAAATTGTGAAATGTTAACCCTTTTTTAAACTTTTTTTTCGTGTCATCTACCAACAATTTATTTACGAAGCACTGTCACTTCAAATAAAACGATATAGCGTTGGAAATAATGTTCGCGCTATAAATATTATCATCTATATAATATTATAATAGTCTCAATTACAATTAATTTCAGCTCGTGCTCCAATCGTGCTAACATTTAGCAGATGGCAAAAGTCTCCGTTTAGATTTAATTTCTTTGATATTCAATGAAATTCAATGTCTGTGAGAATATATAAATTCGCATAAATATGTATCTCTCAGTCGCAAAAAGGACAAGTCCAACTGTGCGGTAAATAAAATCCGCAATTTTCTTCTCAAAAACTTGAGATCGAACCGCACAATGAAATTTCTGTCTTGAAATTACTTTGCAAAAACTTTCGACATTGATTGTTGCAGGAAGTAATAAAGAATGATTAAAGAAAATTGTTCATCAAGCTGCACGACGCCGCGGAAGAAGTTCCCCTGGATATAAGAAAAGTTGTCATGGTATATTGGATGAGTATTATGTTTTACTTCTCCTCTTCGACCAGCGTTTTTTCGACCCATGAAATTTCAACGGAGTCACGATAGAAGAAAGCAGGACAAGGGAAACAATTGCTTTCCAGCTTAAAGCGAATTTAATTTTCGTAAAAATAACAATTGGTTTCCGTGTTGTCGGCGAGTTTTCAAGTTTCAACTGAGTGTTTCTTTCAATTGACGATCAAATGAAATTATCCAAATAAATTTACATTATTGCATTAATTCGCTGAAGTTCAGTGATATACGTGCGTCATAATGCTAATTACCACAGGTAGCTGGCAACAGACAATTACATTAATTTCCAATCATTATTGGAATCATTATTCATAACAATAAATTTGTTGATCACTCGATTGTAACCCATGCAAAATTTCAAATTTCATTGCGTGCAAACGTTTGCATTTGTGCATTTCTAAGAAAAGAAGAAGAAAAAAACGCATTTAAAAATCTATGTAATTTCAAATATGCGGAATCAATCAAAAATTAAAAATCGTCTACCTATATATATATATGCATTTACATTTACAAACTAGAACCTTCTCATCATTTTAATATCAATATCTATATTTTTCTCAGGAATTATGCAAATATTAAATGAACAAGATAAATTAATATTAAAAATTAACAACTAATTAATTTTTTCATTGTTTTAATGCTATATCCACATTTTTCTCATGACTTGTACAAATATTAAATTGTTAACATAAATTAATATTAAAAACTTTTATATCGTGTTAATACTATACTTAAATTGTTGCTCAAGAATTATATGCAAATATTAAATAAATAATTATAAATTAATATTGAAAATCATGCATCTGACATGAATTGACAAAGACTACATTTCTTCATCATTAAATGAACAACACAAATTAACATTAATTTTATAACGGAGGTCTCCCTTACATCTATATAAATTAACATCAAAGACTACATTTTTCTTTATCATTAAATAAACAACACAAATTAACATTAATTTTATAACGGAGGTCTTCTTTACATCCGCATAAATATCCATATAAATAATAATGTTCAAAGTCCACTTGAATAAATGAACGAAGATTTTCTTTATCATTAAATAAATAATACATTAATATTAATCTTCCGACTAAAGTCTTTCTTGCATCCAAATAAATTAATATTAAAAGTTGTCCACCCGAATGAATTGTGAAAAAAACAAAGACCAGATTTCTTTATCGTTAAACGAACAACAATTGCAAATTAATATTAACCTTCTGCCGCATCTAAGAGTAATCATCATTTTGTCCAATGATTCGCATGCTTCTGACCGTTCTTTCGCGTTATCATGGTCGATGCTGGCAACGCTGGCAAACGTTAATAAATAATAAAAGGGGGGATGTAACGAGGTACCAACAAGCGTGGTCGAGCGCGTCTGATCGCAGCTACGGTTGTGTCACTGCGGTGTCGCGCGGACGAAGAAACGGCTGTATTGCGGCTTTCATTAGCAGCATATCGGGAATCGTCATCGCGAATCATCCAATTAACGGCGGCTATAATGAGAATGTCATAAATGATTCATCGCATCGAATTTCATCGCCGCTGCGGCAAAAGGCAGTTACAGCCCGCATTAAATGCCAGCTAAATTTGCTGCCATTTTTACTCATAAAACGGCACGTTCATTTGATCAATACGACTGTCATCCCTCTGTATGTATACGTAATCTGTAATTCTTCCAACAGGAAACGATCGTTTACACTGCAAACAAATTTGGCTCTCGGATTTATCGTTTAAAGTGCGAAGACGAATATATTATTAACGACAGCTTGACAGGCAATCTATATTTTATAGGCGAATTGAACGCCTTTGAACATTAAGAATTTTTGGTATATCGTTTAATTAATCGAATAAGTAGTCTGACTGTATTTTTGCGAATTGAACGCCTTTGTCAAGTATTTTTAATTAAACGATAGTTGACCGTATCTTTGCAGATTAAAGTAATAATTTATTACTTACAAGTTATTATATTTTATCCAAAGTAAAGTATAGATAAATTTCTTTATTTCGTTAGAGAGAGAGAGAGCGATGTTCACGAAAATTTCCAAATGCATTCGAGTCACCTCTTTCAACGCTGGAATCAAATTTGTATTTTATATATATATACATTTGAACCAGTTTCTCATCATTTATTTATTCAGTCCAGCCGAGAAAATAATCTTCCCTTCCGAAATAGCTTTATCGGAGATATCATTAACCTGTTACCAACGGGTTGTGTTTCTCGTTCAGTTACGAGAAAAGAATCGTCTTCGCAAATATCACGGAAATCTGGGCCATCGATGAAATATTCAACTCTTCTGGCTTGTTCTCTGTTTCATTTGCAGATCTTTGCCGCTTGCGCCCCGTATACCAATAAACAGCTGCTTTTTCATTTCAGTTCTAATTGGGTCAAAATCGCGATAACTTGCTCTACGCTATTCGGGTCAACAGCAGATAGTAGCGTAAGAGAGAGAACATTCGTTTATTTCTTGCAAATATTCCAATAACGCGAGATCACGAGAAACAGATACATGTTTGATGTTTGATTGATTCCTTTCTACTTTTACTCGATGATCGAACAAACCGCATCATAAACTCGAACAATTCAACATATTACGACAAATGATCGAAGTAAGTTTGAAGATATTTAACTTTTCTGTTTTCAATAGAATGGGGCCTCCTTTGTGCGAACGTTCTATTATACGAACGTTCTGTTATTTGAATCGTGTGTTCCCTGCTACAATACACGCACATTGTAATAAATGTGTTTGCTTAGACCGAGTTGTTTCGTAGCACGAAACCAATTCAGAATGATTCAGTCTGAAATTGACACAGCGTCAGTATTGTCGCCAAAACACGTGGTACCAACAATTGACAAAGAAAGATGGCATAATTAAGGCACGATTACTTGAATTGGCAGAGAATGTGCGACAAATTGGCGTTGCAAAATCAGTCATCATCGATACAAAAGAAAAAAAAAAAAAAACTGGAAAATTACTTAGAGATTACTACATTCACACAAACCTAATTACTTTTTTACAAACCTAGTTACTTTAACTGTTCAAACGAATACAATAATATTTGCAAAAACATTTGTTAAACTTGAGACACAGAAATAAAATTGATACCATTCGCGATGTAGATATAGTAATATTTGACAGGGACATGAAATTATTTCCAAGCTAACGTCGAAACAATAGCACCTCCACGATGGCGTTACGGATGAAAACTTCGTAAGCTCCTTCCGTATTTCTCGTACATCCACGTCTCGTGCATTCTCGAACTTGCCACGAATGCAATACTTCTGAAACTTAGGTCTTTGGATATTTTCGTGAATCCAATATGACCGAGTAACGGCGGTGGGAAATGCAAACGATTCCTCCGCGTCACATCTAAAAACGTTCAGCCGACGTGACTCGGGCCAAATGCGATTTTATCCAGATTCGGTGATCCAGCAGCAGCCTGTTCCCTTTCGTTCCCATTGTTCACGCGCGCGGCTTAGATTCGAAATAGAGACGAGTACCAGGTGATTTTTTAGTTTTAAAAGTGCGCAACTTGCGGCAAAATTCGGAAATTTCAGAAACGACAGATTCATTTTTAGAAATCTCCTCGCTTTCCCTGTTCCAGAACTCAATTTTGACAATTCCTTTAATTGCTCTGGACGAAGCGAGTCGGTCGAAGTGACTTTATTTTGCATCAAAGTTCATTTAACGCGATCCTTTTAATTTTTCCAGATTTTCTGCTCTGTCTGTAAGTCGAAGCAACTTCGCTTCGCGTCGGAATCGAGTTACTTTCAAAGTGGCCCTATTAACGGCCAAGCAATGATCGATCGCGATATTACGGATATTTCAATTTCTCGAAGTTTCATGAAATAATGGAATCCGAGCGGAAGGGAAAAATGTCAAAGCGAATCTTTGAAATTTCCTTTCGCAGCTGCACTCTCAGAAACTGAAGTTTAACGATACAAATTGATTAAAATGAGTTTGCAAGTGAGATGTTGCATTACGTCGCGCCGGCCCTTAATGGGTTAAAATCAAATTACGATTGTACTTCGATTATGCTTTTGAATACTCGTGAACTAACGATTAGAAGAGAACACGCTGCGCAAAATACGTTTCAATCTTGACTCGGGACATTTTTTGAAAAAATTATTGTTTAAATAACGTGTCATTTTCTTTGATTCAATGTTGTCTTGAAATAATCCTGGCTATCAAAAGGATAAAAATAATTTTTGTATCTCTTCGAATAATTGCCAATTTTATTTTATAAACTTCACCTCCTGTTGAGATCGTTTGTTACTTCATTTCGACTCAAATTAACTCAAACAAACGATTGTCTGATTTAGACTGCTTTCTTCAAAATAATAAATCAGTCGTTACTTCGATTAAACACGATATAATTTTAAAACGAATCGTTATCTCAAACCATATTTCATTTTATTAATTTTTATATCGTTTCGAGTAAAATCTGCCCAATCCTGTCCCGGACGAAAGGTGTGTGACAGTCTCGAAAATAATCTCGCCGAACGTTCGTGAAAATACGTAATTCTCTGTTTCTTCTTTACCTTGACATTTGTCTGCAGACACGGAGCAACGTTTCGTTCGACGATATTTTCACATCAGGTAGCTGATAAGAGAACAACAGATGAGAAATCTCACGGTCCATAAAGCACGCACTAAATTGCACCTCTTCGGGGTCTTATCGACCCTCCGGACCCCTAGGATTGTTTGACACGGCGGCTTATCGTAAATAGATACAAAGGACGACAGCTCGGATCGATGCTCCTCCGCAAATGCACACATTCACAATTGATAGATGGTCCGTGCGTTCGAGCATTATGATAAATCATAAACGTCTATGTCCCTCCGAGACACGCTCCGTCGGCATTATTTCAGCGTAACGAGCGAGGAAGAAGTACACGTCAGTTATTTGTCGATGGGTTGCTTCAATTGTTTAACGTTTGCATTAGGCGCGAATGATTTGTGTTATTGTATTAAACGTAGAAATATAGCCTGTTCTTTTTTAGACAAACTTGCCGTTTATTCGTCGATTCCGCACTTTCTTTGGATCGTTGTTCCTCGGGTTCCTTGTAATTTTAAATTCTTCGAGATTCTTTTTTAATAACTTCAGGTCCCTCGAATCTTCAATTTGCAAATTCAGCACAATTGCGAATTATTTACCGAATCAAATGTATTGTTATTATAAACGTGCGAAATGTGCTTTATACGACAATTTATTCACGATCTCGTGACATATATTACGATTAATATATCTTGTCAGTGCAAGATATGATAAAACAAATAACAATAAAAATAAATAAAAATATAATAAAAATATAATATGAAATAAAATATGATTCAAACCCGCTATTTATTTGTTTTTGGATCCTTTGGTGTTGCAGGCCAATGTTATTCCTCCATTTGAGCCGAGTTTTCATTTATATACAATTGTTAATTTGCACATAATAATTGTTCAAGCTCTTCGAATTTTCAATTTCTGATTAATAAATTATAATCTAACGTGTTGCAAACGTGACGTTGTAATATCGTGAAATATATTTTGTACGATCAATATATTTCATTATATGAAACAACAATAAAATACATTTAACGTTAATTTTTTCTTTCTAACGTCACGTTCAACTTTTTCATTAAATTGCTCGTTTACCCGGAGAAGCCGAATAATACTCCGCCGTCTTGCATTTCCGTTTAATAACCGTGAATTTTATGCTCTGTTGGCAGTATCTTTGAAACTAGGGGACAACAGTTAATGTGTACAATTTGCATAAGCTGTAGTCGAGCGTGACAGGTAGTTGCCGTTGATACCAGTATCGTGGCTAATGGGCCGATTAAAGGGTATAATGACTGACTTCCGAAAATTATGCGGCTTCATTGCTGTTCTTTGAATTTTCTCAAAAGTTATCTCTTTACAAGCTGTTCGGGCGTTCAACTGAGAAAGGTTCTGTTGGAAAGAAATTATTAGAAAATTGCCCCGAACAATGGCGACGTTATTCCCGTGAAAATATATTACCCGATATTTCGACCGTTGTTGCTATCTGTCGATGAAATTTCCAAACGTTGCACTTTGAATCGTATCTCTATGAATTTATTTTCACGGTGCATAAAGTAATCGTTGCCTGTGAATATACGTTTCGGACGTTTCGAGTATGTTGTATAACTTATTTATTTGTTTTGTTAAAAATAATGCAACATTGGAGACCAGCAAGCGATTGATACTAATCGTGGTACTAACAATTGGTATTAATTCTGTTTTCTGGCGACAATATTGCTTCACAGGAAATGTAAACGTACTCAAACAAGTTTGTTTCAATAATAAACGTATGTAGGTTTTCGCTAATAAACAGTTTAATTTATATTTATACCGAATATCACAATTTATTTGTATCGATAATTTAATGATCTGACGTAAAAACTTAGAGATTGAAAAATTACATTTCATTCGTTTCGGGAATTGCAATATTACGACAGTTAATTTTGAAATGGATCTAAACAAAAAATATCGCATCATTATATCAAAATTGAGATAATTAGAATTTAGAATTGAGAATTCACATTTTATCAGTAGAAAGATATATTTGTTTGTGTGATGTGCACAGCGTGCCTTTTCAACAAAAAATCTTGCCAAAAATACGATCAAAATATTTTCGAACTTTTAATGTAAATTAACAGCTCTAGTCTCTGCAGAATATAATTTACAGTATTCGCGATGCAATAAAGAATGATTTCCATTAATCCGTACCCTCGTCCCCTCTCTACGATCGCAACAGACTCGCCGTCAGTTCTTCGTTTGCTTTTTTTTTGTTCCCTGACATTTATTCACGCTACGTTTCATTACGGTCCGAACGGCCTCTCTTTCTGGTCCGCGCTCGCGAGTGTTTCAAAAAGTCCAAACAATGGCGCGAAGTTGCGTATTCCAATCTAGGAAACAATTGGCAATCCGTTGTTCGCCGGTGGCCCAACTTTTCCACCGTTCTGATACCCGGATAACCAAGAGTAACGATTCTTCCTTCTCTTTTTCTTTTTCCCCCTCTCCATCGGCTGTTGGCGCACAGCCAACCTCGCGAGGAAACGTTAATTATTTAAGACATCCGCGGCGCCGGGAGGATTATTCGCAAGATAGATTTCACAAATTTACAGGCGCAAGACGAAAGATAAACGAGGGATCGCGCGCGCGCGTATCGGCCGATGAATTATCGTGCACGGCCATAAAGTGCGGTTACCGTGACAGGCCCGATTTCAAGCAGATAAAAAGAAACACGGAAACAGAGGGAGAAAAAAGGAGAACGTACCGTTTTACCATTTTGTCGTTTCACTCTGGAGTAAGGTGATCATTCGCGCTCTAAGTCGGAAAAATTATTGGGACTGTTATTATCAATATACTATATTATAGTACGATACTATTATAGTGCAGTATAATAATACTATTGAATATTAGTAGTGTTATTATATTATTATGGTACGTATATTATTATACTATATCCTTATAGTACTAGTATTATTATATTATACTAGTACTATTATACTATGCTAGTACTAATATTATAGTATGATACTACACTGTACTAGTACTATTATTAACTAATACCTTTATAGTATGATATTATATTATACTAGTATCATACTATTATAGTACTAGTATTATTATGGTACTAATAGTAATAATACTATAATACTATTATTATTAATAATACAAGTGATAAAACAAGAAATAAAAAGTAACGAATCGTATTCAGGTGTAATAAATCGGATTGCGGATTTTTGTGCATTTTTAAATTTTTAGGAACGTAACTCAAGATGTTAAGTTTCGTTTGTTCAAACGAAGATTCAGAAATGATTCTCAGACATCACGTTCTCATTGCGCTTGATTTTCAAATCGACTCGATTTGTAATGCGCCGTTATAAATTCCCGAACGCGTATAACAATAACAAGAAACTTTTTTAACGAGTTTTTAAACGCGAGCACGGCCTATATATTAATTCTTCAATATGAATCATCTTCACGGTGCACCTTTCGAATGTCGCGTATGACACCGTTCAAAAATACCTCCACACAAACACACGCAAACACACCTGTACATATACACGTGTACGTACGCTGGTGCGAGACGTGTTGCAAAATACCCCGTGTGGGAGTAGAGGCGTCGTTTAACATCAAAGAGCGGGAGCGACGGTGGCGAAACACAAAATAGTAAGAGGACGTCGGGGCTCGTTCATGGTCGACGGTCAACCGTCCAGCAAACTCGCAATAAAAGCGCGGCAGGAATCAGTATCGCGGGCCGGTCGCTTTGTCCCGCAGATTGCAATGCGAATCGTCAAGTATTGTTTACACTGGGCAGGGAGGACAGAGCCGGGCAAGCGTTAAATGATCTTGCCACAAAGCTATCCAATATTGCGCCAGGTCGCTAAATAATGAGGGTGGAATCTTGTGTCGGTGTGCCGAACCGAAAGGGTTGCACAACGTAATGAAAGAACGGCCGACCTCCCCAAGTCACCGTCATAAAGTTCTCGCTTCACGCGGAATGATCGCGATTCACGCATAAATTTCAATTTCAATCTCTCTCTCTCTCTCTTTTTCTAAATAATTTTCGTAAATTTTAAGCGAGTAATTGTTCTCGGAATAGAATTTTCCAAATTTCTTCGCTAGTAAAAAGTCAGTCTCGAATGGATTTTCAAAATTCTGGGAATTTGGTCGAGTCGAAGTCGAGCAAATCTCGTTGCGATCGTTTTCAGCGGGCGAAACGAATTTTTATCGAAATCGCGAATTTCTATTGAATTTTTATCTCGCGCGAAGATATAAAATTGCAGTTGGGAACGTGAGAATCCATGCCCGGACGAGAGAAATAATATCGGTTCGATCGATCGTAACTTCGTCGGCGATTTCGTAGACTTTTTCAAGCGATGGAACGCGTTTCATAATTTTTCTTCGCAGAGAAGCACATTTTGATCGTTGAACGCTATCGATTTACGTCCGGTTGATCAATCAAATTTAGAATGATTTTATGTTTTATCTCGCATTTTACAGTCCCCGATAATAACGAGGGAAAGGTGTTGGTAGATTATAACACAAAATAATTGGGACCTGGTAGTCATCTGTTCGATAGCAATTACCTTGCTATAATCCTGCCTCTGAAATTAACGACCGTAGCACGTGGTCCATGGTTCTCGAACAGGTTTAGAGCCCCTGCCGAGGTAAGTATCATCAATTCTCAGAAAAAACTGTATGAAAAACGCGACGAGAAGCGTTGAAATTAGAGTTAGTCACACTGTCTGACTGATAAGCTCTTGTTCTACTTACTGCGACGAGAAATACAATGATCGAACACATCGCGCTCTTATTTATTGTTAGAGATTTCTTAATTGAACAGAATCTTTTTTCATCGGTGCCATTTAAGCAGAAATGATTAAGAAATCGAAGAAAAATTTACGAGAAAAGTCTATTTACATGATCGTTATATGTTTGTATTATAAATTATTATTATACTTTATTACTGCACTATTATTATATAACATCACTTTGTTGTAACATATTTAACAATATTGTTTTATTTTTCACAACAGTGTATAATTAAAATATTATGTATTGTACGTAAACTGAAAGGAGATATTTCAGTTTCATTGTCGTTTCACTACCATTTTATTTCTACTTTATCTTTATTTTACGGTTCACCAGGAAGGGTTACTTCAGTTTTATGCTCTTCCACGATATATAAGACTTCGTCCGGGTTATGAAAGAGCAACGTAACGTCAATAATGCATTAGCCTTTATATATTACAGGGCATCTGGAAACATATGAACACGTAGACAACCTGTGCAGCAACGATCTTAGAGTGTGCCATAAACTCGTTCAGTTTCCTGGCCATAAATGTGGCCAAGGAACCGAAAACATTGTTGACTGGCATTACTTTCGCTCTAGAACTTCGGAATGAACAGACTTACGAGCTTCCACCGTACTACAAGCACCTTTGTTAGTTTTATTATCTTTCTAGGAAAATAAACAGTCTAACCACTTTATATTGCGTATCTTCATGCGACATTTATGTCGCAACGATTTCAATTTTATCCATTTGATTTTAACGATAATAATTTTATTATATATCATAGCCGCAAACTTGGAAAAATAATTTAACCTTAAATCCGAATGTATAATTTTCAACGATAATAATTTTGCATTACAGCGATAAATTTGGAAAAATAATTTATCTTAAATCGTGTATATAATTTTAATTTAATATAATTATAATTTTAATATAAAATAATTTTCTCCTAAAAGATCGTTAACGTTACAACGTATTCATTAACGAAACGAATGTTCCATCGTTGTAAAATTTTACTGCAATCCACATACAGTAGACTTGACTTGCGTCAGAATATAGAAAAACAGCGAAGCTTGACAATTTTAAGCCACGTTCACCCTCTTATCTGGACGCAGTTGACCTCTTTACCTAGTTGCTCCATCATCTTACTTCTTGAACGAGTTGCCCTCTATTATTTTTATCAAATTGGTCGATACAAATCCGCTGTTCCCAACAAATATTTCTATTTCAAAATATCACGATATATACATGCATCTACACGTTGATCAATTTTTAGCGTTTTTGTTTATTGTAGAAGCACGTTGCGTATTTTGCGTGAGTTTTTCTATAAAACGTTTTCTTTTCGCGTAAAAAATTTGATTTATTTTTCAAGATAGTTTATAAATACACGCGCTAAACGAGGAAAACAATCTCCGACGCGTGTTTGTCTATTTTCATTGCGTGTTTGTACTTTTCCGTTTGCAAAATTGAAAAAGAAAAAAGAAAAACAGAAATGTACAACCGTCGTTTTTTTCGCTAAACTCGATTCTTCTCTCTGTCAAAAGAAACAGGGAGAAGGAAGAGTATCCATGACTAACAGCAAGGGATTAACCGTTTCAACCGAATTAACCGGTGCACGTGACAAGAGAAATCTCTTTAGAATTCCATCGACGGTAACAAAAAGTCAATTTCCAAAGTCGTTCCGAACCATTTCGGTTCTCGTTCATCCGGAATGGGAGACGACTAAAAAAAAAAAAAAAAAAAAAAAAAAAGAGACAGAAAAAATAAAATCGATATTTCCGCGTAGACACGAGGCCAATCAAGTTTCGTCATTTTCATCGTTCAACTTCGACCTTGTAATCGAGTTTTCCTTCGAAATTTACATAGAAAACTCGCGAGCGGCGAAAAAAAAAAAAAAAGGAGGCAGTCGCACAGGTTTTCAGGTAGTTTCTAAACGTCATCGGTTCACGGTTCGTTTGGCAAGGAGCGCGGGGAATCGGAGGGGAGCAAGCTCGAATTCGTATTCATTTGCCGATTCGTCAGCCTCGCCGGTAAATACGAGTAAACAGCCGGGAGTCGAAAAGTAAGTTGCATTCACTCAGAACTTTTCTCGTTCTATCGAAGATACACCTCTGGGTGAAATTCTTTTGTGCAAAGTTGCGGAACTGTCGCAAGGTAGCAATGGTCCACCCGAATCTTGGAAAATCGGAATTCCACGGAGCGATACGTTCTTTTAAAATATCTAAGGAAAAAGTACAATGATTACTGTACAGGGTGAACAGAAAAGTTTGCGATGAATTCTACACCTTCGATTTGATGGAAATACACGTAGAGCATCCAACCATAGTTCTCTTGAAAAATGGCAAAAAAGTGGTCAAAATTTTTAATTTATAATCTTCTATATTTTGTATATTTATCACAGTGTATTTTTATATACTCGAGTGATTTTTAATGAAATATATTAACAGAAACTTGTACTCTCTATTGTTATTATTACCACGCCCCCTCGCGAATCACGTGACCCAAATCAACCAATCGCTAATTTTCGTTGCATCAGCGTTGCACCTGAAGAGGCCCGATTTTCTGGATTACCCCCAGCTAAAATCACATCCAGTGATAAAAAAATATACTTTCTACATTGTATTTTCAAACGAAATCGGGAGACACCGGCTTCAAACACCAAAATACTTCGTATATGTCTCTGAAATATACGCAGCACAATTAATTTCTCGACCATATGAATCGAATACGGCGCCCGACTTTAGGCGGAGGTTCGTGGATTCTCTGAACCGTGACCCTTGATCTCTGTGAGCGGCGCGGTACTGCCAGGACCAGGCTCTTTCTTCTCGTTGGGCGATCGCCGTGTCCTCTGAAAACTGGCTACCGGTGCCCTGGAATTAGTTGGAAAGCTCGGGAGAGAGCTACGATCGGTACGTGCTTGAAATCGCCAAGTCGGGTCCATATTCTTTCCGTGTTCGCCCTTTTTCATTTATACGGATCCGGTGCCCGGACTCGGTCTGCATAAACGCGATGAAATTTATGGCCGAAATGCATCGAATCGTTCCGGCCAATAAGGACTCGGGCGAATCCTTTTTCCATCCGTTTCCTCTCTCTCTTTGTCTCTCTCTCTCTTTCCTCTTCCTACACACGCCACCGAATTCCCCCGAACGATAATTAATTATACTACACTACACGCGATCACTGGCGTGCATGTACACTCATGCTCGAAAGTTTCGAGACACTCTTTAACTTCGTATTTGATATTTCAATTTTCCAATTGCAAAATGTGCATTTTACGTATTTGATGTTCTACGTTCGTCATTTCTAATGGGATTTTTTAATGAGTTTCAGTGTCACTAGCTTTCTTAGATATATTGTTAATCAAATATTAATTTATATTTATATTCGTATTAATTTTCATATTAATCAAGTTATCATTGTTATGTATAATTATTATTATATCATTGTGTAAAATTATCATTATTACATATCATGTTATATAATTGTTATTACTATCGTATTCATCAATCATTACATATCATTATTATATTTAGTAATCATTATTACATTGTTATGTATAAAAATGTATAAAATTATCATTATTATTACATTATCACGTATAATTACTACTATTATATATTACGTTTATTAATCATTATGCATCGTTATTATATTTAGTCATCATTATTGCACTGCTATGTATAATTATTATTATTATATAATTATGTAAAATTATCATTACTGTTATTATTATTACGTATATAAAACAATCCAGCAACAAAGTGTCACTTAATTTTTCCAATTTTGCAACAGACAGTGCAGTAATTGCCCCCCCCCCCCCCCCTTTAGTTCCTCGAGGAACTTTTGGGCGCGGGTGTACATCCTCTTTTTGGATACCACTCACCAGATGGACTTTGCAACCGATCGCGTCACTCCGTTGCACCGAGAATTCGTGATTTATTTCCCTGTCGGGCGAATCCCACGCTTCTATCCCTTTTTTTTTCCCTTCCACCGGGCGATTCGCTCGTCGTTTTGCCCTTCATCAGGCTAGAAGCCAGCCACCATAATCCATCCCACCCCTTTCTTTCTCTCTCTCTCTCTCTCTCTCTCTCTCTCGTGCATTCGCTCTTGTGAATCATGCGCTTCGGAGTATCGTTTCTGCAATAATTATTCGAGCGCGTCGAGCAATTTTTTGATTATAAATTTTTGACTCTGAATTTCTCGGGTTGAAGAAGGATCGATTCTCTGCGCGAGGAATGTAATTTTTACACGAACTTTTCACGCGTGGTATTTTTATTTCGCGAGCCACGTGTTGTGAATTACGATCCGGTGGCT
>KQ435729.1:557983-570436 GCA_001276565.1 Melipona quadrifasciata | reverse complement strand
TCCGGTGGCTTTCAGACTTTGGAGAATATTCTGGGAAAGCTGGAAAAGCCCGTTTCATTTCGGCAAAAAAAGAAAGAAAGAAAGAAAGAAAAAAAAGAATAACAACACCGAGACTACGAAGATTAAACAACGATCGAAACAATGATCTTTAATTACAATTCCATTCGGTTCTCATACGTTTTTTAGATACCTCCAATTGTTTTTTTACACACGTTAAGTACCTTTGTTTATTTTCATTTAATTTACCTCCGCGTATTTAGAACTTTCTGTATTTTCAAATAAGCAAGAATTCTTTCAGCTAAATTTAATTTTAGTAAAATTAATTATAACAGGTAGCAGCACTTTCTAAGACAGTCCAATCTTTATAATAAATGGCAATGACGCACGAGCGATTGACGCGACCATAAATAACGAAAAAAAGATAATAATAATAAAAAGAATTCTTTTGTCTCTCCCTCTGTTTGGCAAACATTTCTGAAATTTCGATCTCTCGTAAATTTTGAAGCGGATTTTCCAGCTGGCCAGGTTCTGGTTTTCGTTTTTCGTTGTTGTCGCGAAACCACTGCTCATTGCGAACAAAGTTATAAATTCATCCGTGCCGTCAGTGGTGCCGAGTAATAGAATGAACATTATGCGCTAATTCAGTTACCGTCTAACGCAATAAAGGGAATGTGTTTCGCGATAAATCTTCATTATCAACTTCTGTGAATGTAGAGCGATTGATTGTCGAACGTTCGCGATATTTGATCGATTAATTATACGACTCGTTCGTGTAACACGAACGGACGAATTTCAACGGCTGATGCTTATTCAACATAAATTGTCACTTCGTGTAAGTTAAACGTCAGGCACGTATGTATGTTCTCGTTTCGAAAATTTTATTTCGCATGGTCATTTCCACCATGTTATGCAAAAACAGCGGATGAATTATTTATAACCAAAATGCAGATTTGAAATTTCACGGCGTGCAATGATTGTAAAAATGTATAAAATATCAGGAAGTATTTATTATAATGTAGTAAATGAAAGAAAATTTCAACTTTCGTTTTTTCACTCGTTTCGTTTTTACAGGAACACAAAAATGCATAAAATATTGGTATAATAACCAACACTTTATATTTTTGCATATTATCGTAATTCTGGGACGATCTGAAGAAATTATCAACAAAATTATAATACCATCGTCGACAGTATGATCTGAAAGAATTTCAGTATTATGGATTAAATCCAGAAATACTTTGAATGTCAGTATTTTTAAACAAGAATCTGGATCAGATATTTTTTTATGTTTTTTTCTATCTTTGTATCTTGTTTAACTGTGACCAGTAAAAATTTATACAAACTTGCTGATTTCGGTTCTTGAAACAATTCAATTCCTCGCGCAAAATAAAATCAACAGTTCGAGTTTCGAGGATTTACAAAGTCTGGGATTCAAGTCTTGAAAATTTAAATATTAATCGTGAATTTAAAAATATAAAATGTTGAAATTATGTTGTTCTTTATTTTCATATAAACGACGCGTTATAAAACGATTATTGTTGAAAAGCTTGATAGAATCGAGAGTCAAATATTGTCTCGAAAAATGTTCGGGCAATTTTGAATAACAAAGGCCTGAAATTTTTCTGTACTCGAAGCTCGTTTAGCATAAAGCCCGGTTTTTTTCACGAGAGAATCTGGAAAGAGGAAGAAGACAAAAGAGATCACATTTATTAGTAGCTACCGGATCGTATTTCTTCTATCTTAAGGGGGTTGAAAGTGGAGTTGCTGTTAATAAGAAACCTTCTACAGTATTCGTAATATACGACCGCATTTAATATGGACGAGCTTCTATGAAGATTAAAATCTCGAATTAAAATCAAATAGCCGAGTGTTATTGCGAACTTTTTTTTGCAAATAAATGTAAATTACATAGAAATCCTCCGAGAATCGTCGTAATTATCTATACGATCTTAATTATATAGTATTAATTAACTAAATCATGCGATGTTATACGAGGCTATTCAAATTCGTCAATTTTATATTTTAATTTTAAAAAAACGTACAAAGTTATAAAAAGTATTGTAAAAAGTATCGAGATCAAATGATCGAATTGTCATGAAGTTTTGTGAATAAATGTAAATTAAATATAAATTCTTTACGAGTCATCATAATCATCTACTCAATGTTAACTTAGTTACATAATTACTAGTTACTAGAACTAACTCTAGCGAAGATAATTCATTCGAATTCATCAGTTTTACATTGTTAAAAACAATTGTTACAGTCAATAATAATTATTATGCATCTACAAATCTTTTATTAACCTCTTGCGCTTGAATGACGTTGCTACGCACGTCGAGAATTTTTTGTCCCAAATCGCAACATTTTCCCAGTTTTATGTACATTTAAATGTAACCCAGGCAAAACAAATGATAAGTTTATTACTTCTTCATAATTTCTATCCAGTGATGTCATACCGACGAGTTCAAAAGAAAAAGAAAGCGACGAATTATCGTATACGGTTCGGTCACTCGTTATGGTCCGCGAACCAGTTGCCAGCGCAACCGGTTAAAGCATAAAAATCTGTGGTTCACTTGAGGAAAATTTATACGCAAAAGTCAACTTCTGGAATCTAAGTGTCAAACTCGTATTTCACGCGATAATTTTTCTCACAAAATCAGAAATAAGAGAATGTGTGAATTCTCGATTGACAAGACGTTCCGGTTCGAGTTTCATGAACCAGAACCGCGAAGAGATGAGCATCCAACGAGCTACCAGTGTGATTCGGTATCGATCGACGTCGCATTGGTCGCATACGATATTTATACGATTTGCAGACACGACTATCTAGGATTATACGCGAGTACCGTAAATTATTAACGTTGTTATATTGCCGTTTTCATTGGCGTCATTTATCTGCACGCTTCGTACACACCGTATCGATTATCGGCCAGACTTTTCGAAATAGCTTTTCAATAATAACCGCTGCAAACCGATCCGTCTCTTTATTGCATGTAAATAACGATGCGCGAATGATAATCGATATTATCGGGAAATCGTTCCTCCAATAGGCTCCGAGTACCGATTCCGCGCTGAATTATTAAGTTCTCGAATGATTCTCTCGAGAAAAATTCTTCGGCTTGAACAAAGAAAGATAGGACTCCCCTTTGCGCGTTGAGAGATTGAAAATAATAATAATATATAAAAATATATAATAGTGATAATAATAACGTGATATAACAATATAATAAAGATTAGAAATAATAATTTTCTAGGCTCGATATCTAGATTGTCTGGAAAGTCACGAGTAATAATTTTGGAGATTATCTGGCTCGTCAAGATTGAACTTGATAATTAACAATTTTTGTTACCAACATTTTGTTATAAGTGTAAAAAGTTCTCTTTAATAATTATAAATTATTAGATGTAATTTTCTAGGCTCAATACCTAAAGAGCCCCAAACCTCCCTGGGTAAATTAAAATCACTGGCCAGTAGCACAATTAACAATGCTCTTTGTTACGAATAACTTGTCTACTCGCGCGCTTGCATCGCAATTTTCCATCGCAGCGGCGTGTCGAAGCAAAAATGATACAAAAGGAGAGGAACTCGCGACTCACCTCGCGATTCAGAGGTTTCGCCAACGTGATAACGCCGGTGCGTGGATTTACGACGAAATGGTCCGTGAGTTGTATACCATATTTCACCGGTGATCCTTCGGGATCGTGGCCCTTGAGGACGAACACTTCCGTACCGACTTTGGTTGATTCGGAGAGCGGCAGGCCCGCAGGGTATCCACCCGGTTCCAGGATAGGCGGTTCGTTTACATTGTTCGCGCCTGAAACAACAGAGAAGCCATTCGTGTTTTCAGTCGAACTTTCGGTTTACGGTAGTTCTTTTTTTTCTTTCTACATTGGATCTACTGCGTGAACCAATAACGATTACTACCTTGAACATTACTTCGAACAGTTGTTCTTGGGAGATAGGATTAGAATTTTCTATTAATAAATTATTCGATACAACGATGATTTCTTTTGTGAGCGAAAGAATTCTTACTCGAATCAACGAGAAAAATCTTTTCTTACATAGAAGAAGAAAAAAGTATAAGTCCATTCATTTTAATTATTATCGAATAAATTGTGTAAAAGAGAAATAAATAAATTTATTAAATTTACCAAAGGCACGAGTATTGTGCAACTGGAATGATTATTAAAACTTGAGTTAAATTGTGATTAAAGAATAATTACAATCATAAAATAATAATTATAATTAATAGAAATTGTAGTATAAATTTACTAAATTTATTGAAAGAGTGCCACAGGTATTGCACTTGTAATAAAAGTTACAATATAAATTTGCTAAAAAAGTGGCACAAGTATCGTATAATTGGAATAATTCTGATTAATTAAAAAATAATTACAATTATAAAGTAATAATTGTGTTGGCACAAGTATAGTAATATAATATAAAATATAATAGAAATTACATTGTAAATTTACTATAAATTTATCATAAAAGTGGCACAGGTGTCGCAATTATAATAAAAATTACAATATAAATTTCCCAAATTTACTAAAATTATGGCACAAGTATTGTAATAGAAACTACAATATAGATTTGCTAAATTCACTAAAAGGGCGGCACAAATATTAGAAATTTCTCAGGAAATTATTCTAACAACGAAAACAATTCTTCTCCTTATAATTTGATTCAAAGGCGGCGCTCTTTTCTTCCCCGTTATTAACATTGAAGTCGTCGAATCGCTGGAAAACTTTACGAGTAATCATTGAGTAATTTGTGCCGAGCTTGAAGAAAGAACACGTTCGGGAATGAGTACAGTAAATAATTAACCCCGATGATCGTTGATTAAGTGCACGGTTGTATCAAGGAATTTCAAATATTATTTCAATTACGTCGTATCGAGATTATAGGAGCTTCTCTGAACCGGAAATTGATCGTCCCTGCTCTTCGCGAACTCGCGAATTTCACGTTTATGTATACGAGTAATTAGCATTCGATATCTCGAGGGAGGTATCTCGCTTTCGCGAATTTATTTATCACAAAGAGAAAAATTTTATACATTTTACGTTTGACGAGGACATTGCCGGCGAAAACTTTCCAGTAAGAGTTTCCCACCGCGACGAAAAATTCACAGAACGAAAGTTTTCAAAGTGACAAAATTTTGTAAGCTTACTTCCCTCGTTCGATGTTGCGAACATTTTGTGGTAAATGTCACAGCGCCGAGGAATAACATTTTTGAAATTAAAGGCGCGGTGATTCCTGGATTGAAAAATAGCTTGCCAAGCCGAATTGATATAGTTTTATTGAAAAAATTTGAATATGAAATACGCTAGAACTACGTTAAGAAATGGGGAAGCTACTGCATTTTGAAAGATCGTTATTCGACGCTAAAACGCCGAAATTAGTATCGTCGAAAAATTTAAATCTAGAATTCAATATTTACAAAGCAGATCCATAGATTCAACCGCTAGGAATTAAACGTATAAAATTAAAACATTTGAAAGTTCGTTACGGGAAGAAGTTATTGGCTTTTGTTTCGAATGAACGATAGTTTCGCGAGATCGATGTTCGTTCATAGTACGTAGTACACTCTAGTTAAAACAACGGATGTTAACAAGAAATCTTTCATTAAGTCAGCGTAACCTTCCGCCCGCAACGGTTGTAGAACAACGCCGAAACAGAACGGAGCACTCTCACTTTGGCTGTTGGTAACAGTTGGCGTTGTAAGGACCTCGCGCTCCAGTAAGTTCGGGCGAATTTATTGTTAGCTGAACTCCTACGCTAGCTCGCGTTATTGTATTATTGCCAGTTCATTACAATAGACGGACTGCTTAACTGTGTAACACTTGAAATTTCAAACGGCTGGAAATTACGGCGCGAGACGATCGTCTACCTCGTCGAGGATAGCCACGTAATCCTTCCTCTTTCGCCGAGGCAAAGAAACAATGATAGGAGAAACAGCGTTGAGAGAATGGGAAATCTTTGCTTTTTAATCTCTGTATATTTCATGAGTCTTCCTTGTAAAGCGGCAGTGTATTAGTTTGGTGTGTGTATGTGTGTGTGAAATATCCTTTCGAATGAAACTTGTTAATCTCATACATGTATACATATATGTCACTGAAATAATTTTTCACGCGATCCTTTGTACACTTTTTATCGCTTACGACAGTCGATTTTTCTAAAGAAAATATAATAATATATGTAATATATAACGTGTCCGATTATAATATTATTAATGTGTTCGAAACATATCTATACTTATCATAAATAAATATGTAAACGTATATTTATTTTAATTAACCAATTCGTTTATTGTTTAGTTAATTTAAACAGAGAATTCTTTCTTTACACTGTAAAAAGAGAATATATTTTATTACACTGATTATTAATGTTAGAGACATACATTTATTGAAAGTATGTTAATATGTATTTATTTTAATTGAAAACCAATTCACTCATCGTCTAGCCAGTTTAAAGGAAGAATCCTTTCAAGAATGGAATTATATTTATATTTTACCAGTTATTAATGCTGGAAACATATATTTTACATATATTTATTACAAATATACATTTATTATAAATGCATATTTTTTTAAAGTGAAAGTCAATTCATTTATTATTTAGTCAGTTCGAAGAGGGAACGACTCCTTCCAAGAGTGATTTTTTTTTCCTTCTGAAAGAGAATATATTTTCGTCCTCGTCAACGATATAGAGATATATATTCTTTCCGAGCAAATTCATTTATTGTTTCACTAAATTAATAATTTAACGTAACTCAAGCGATACATCGAGCGTAAAATATACGTGATGTACTGGCTTCCTCAAATGATGAATTCACGAATATTATCACCGGTTTTCAATCTTTGGAAATTCGATTTTCGATATTTCCAAAGGTTCCACATTCAACGCGCGTCAATTGCGCGAAATTGAGCATGATCTGTAATAATTGAACAGGCGTCAAACGAAGTCGAACACACGACATCCGCGGACAAATTTTAATCATCGGTAAAATATCATTTTACATGCACTTTACACGATATTACTTTAAATGGACGGAGCGTTTTCTAAAATTTATTTATTCAAAAGACGTGTTTGTAGAAAATTAGTTAAGTAAAATCTTCGCGTTGAACGTGTCAGTTACACACGCTTAATGGATCGTTAATAGCTTATTAAAAATTAACGATGGCACTAGCATCCGCTTGTGGATTACGAATTATTAAATACGGTTATATCAAATTATCGAATATGAGAGACTTTACGAGATAAAGGCAGAATTAGTTTGTGATAATGTAAAATTTTTTGCAGCAAAATATAGGGAAATAGGGTAAAGAGATATTTTCATACTCGTCACGTGTCATGTGACTACTTTTTATTATCATAAAACTGAAAAAATTAGTATTCTACTAAAGAAAATTTTTCTCTTCTCTTTGGAATTTATTATATGAAGCTTCTCTTATTACTCGGAGTTTTCAGTCTTTGAATTTGTTATTTACGGCTCCAATGTTTAATGAAAGTTTCTAGATCACCTGTGAATTTTCGTTTCTTCTGAGAGAACCTCTCAAAGATTAAAATTTTTGTACACTTCTTGAAAATTCTCAATGTTTAACAGTATTTTCCAGAGATCGAAATTAACAGGTTTTAACGAAAGAATATCTGTCTGAATTTTTGTAGAAAAGGACAAATATTTTAAAATTTGTACAATAAAAGTTCCGTGGAAAAGTTCTTAGAATATTTAGCAGTCAGTCTGGAAGATCTATTTTTGCACTCGAGTACCAGCATGTTGCTACAAATATTCGGCAAAAATTGAAAAATTTTTATAACATATTAAACATTTTTTAACATTAACGAAAAAATTATCCTTTCCTCCGGCAGAAAATCTCACAAGTTCTATCCCGTCGGAAACTTTTATTTTTGAGAACATTTATTTATCCCTCCTCGTTGGGACCTGCGAACCCAAGAGCATTTCTCGAAAAAGTTCGACGATCCACGTCCCAGAACAGGGCGCAACCTATTTAAAAGTTCCGTAACTTTTTCGATCCCTGGTATATTTTCACTCGGTCGGTGTTCAACAGTTTTAATTTACGAAAGCTCGTTGGATCTGCTGCGAGTCACGGCCGCGAAAGATGTAACGGAAATGAACACTTCAAAGAATGAAAACGACGAGCGACTCGAGAAAGAAAGAAAGAAAAAAAAAAGGGAAAAGAAAAAAAAGAAAATAAAAATGGCGATATCCTGTTTCGTACGGGTAGTTTAAATTTACCTCTAAAGTTTTAATGGGCACGTTCGTTGGATATCGGACTAGTGTTACAAACCGGACCGGGTTGGATTCGACTATCAGGACAGGACTTCGATTTCAAAGAACAGAATGGAAACTATTAAGCCCGACGTTGAAACGAGACTAACTCTTTTGACGTGGAATTTAGCCGAGCTCATGCAGCTATTTTCAGCCCTCAAAGACCGGCTTCGGTTGTTATTGATTGCGCGAATCTTTAATTTTGTTATTGGTTATTTTCTTGGCCGAGAAATTGCTTCGGTTATAGAACGGAGGATGCCCGATCAATATTTCCGAGTAGCACTGGAATACCACTTTTGCCAATCCTGATTGGAGTAGTAGTATAAAGCAGTATAACAATAATAATATAATATTAACGTATAATATATAATAGTATCCATAAATAATGTCGTTTTTTTTTCAAATTTAATAAACATTGCCATCCAGTGGCAATAATTAAAAAAAAAAAAAATAATTTGTGAATGGAATAAAATTTTGTACAGTATCAAAAACCGACATTATAATAAACTTGTTAACAGCATACATAGTATGGTCATACGCTAAATAATGATAATTGAAATAAATAGATTTATTGTACATTTAACGCCTTTGTCTAAACGAAAATCGAGTGTTAATTAATTCACGATTGTTGGAGCAACTCGAGAGCACTAAACGTGCCAAATTGTGTGTCGATCGTGCATTCGCAAGAGCACGTACACGGTAATATACCAAAGGGGATCGGTGGAAAGTTATTTGCGTTAATCAAACCGTCACGTCTCCTCGAGATGTCGATTGTTCTAAGTATTATACATCCGCAGCGTGCAGACGCTGCGTATCGATTCGAACGATTCGAACAGCGTGCACAGCAGAAACAGATTATGATTGATGCGTGTCTCATGCCAGGACATCGATTTTTCCCCACTTACCGATATCCTTAAACCTGTCGATAATCAATTTCGTTGGAGAAACACCGGAGCTTATCAATCCCGCTTATTTTATCTGCGAACGTTTGATCGGTGATCGATGCGTTCGAGATGTTCCCCGAATGATGGGGTGAGAAAGCGAAATAAATTGATAAACAATCGAACGGAGAGAGACAGATACTTTTCACTTCTCAAGGGGATCGTTTCTTAAGAACAATTCAGAAGAAATCATCCTCTTGTTTCACTCGCCAAGAGGAATGAATCCGTACGTGGCCAGACACACCCAGTAGAACGAGTCCGTAGATTACCAGGCACTCGCGAGTAGAATGAACCCGTACAGACATTCTCGAGAATTAGTCAATTACATGGTCAGACACTCGCAAGAAGAATGAATCCGCACGTGGTCAGACGTGATTCTAAGTAAAATGAGTCCGTGTAGAATGACTCCGCGCGTGGTCAGACACTCGCAAGTGGACCGAGTCCGTCCATTTCTGAGATTCGAATTTTATCGTTATTGCATGACTCCTCATTGTGGACATTATTTTTGTATGTAATGAACTGTTCATGGAAGCAGATTTCGTGAATGTATCACAAAGATATTGCAAAAAAAAAAAAAAAAAACTGGATACGTCGATGTTTTTTTTGATTCATCGTACTTCCTGTTTCACCGAAGTTTAAACAACCACATTTCAAGGACTCTCAGTCCTTCCTGAGAATCTCTTTAAACTCGCATATTACGCGAACTGAAACATTATACGGGAAAAACGACGGATGGCGAAGGTTGAGCGAAAAGCGAGAAGTCTCCCTCGCGTCGCGTGTTCCCGGGATGCGTTGAATTCCAGCCGAACACGAAGAATTTGTCTTGCGTCGTCGTCGTCGCAGAAATTGCGACATTAGCGGCATTAATTCCAGTTGCTGCGCCAACAATGTGATTGTCTCCGTAGACAAACGATAGCGCACACAGCTGCGGCCTCGATTGTGCGACTTCCTCGGCAATATGCGCGCGTGCTGCCGCGTCCCGTCGCATAATTTCACGACGTTTGTTTTAAAGTCCAGGAATTCCATCGGGACAAACTTTGAACAACGAAAGCGTACAAATCGGTCCGGCTTGGCTGACGCCAAACGTCAGAGATTTTTCTTCTCGCGAAGAAGTCAAGATCGCGTTTCGCTGATTTATTAATGCCTAAAGGATCATTAACACGTGGATTTACACGTGGTTTAGGTTAGGTTTAGGTTTAAGATTTAAGTCTAGGTTTAGATCGATAGAAAACAAATTACAGGCGCGATCGCTCAGTACCAGACGACGCCACTCCTACTCGAGGTCTACCCCACGCCCCCTTACGAGTCACGTGACCGAAATGAACCAATCGCTAATTTTCGTTGCATTAGCGTTGCACTTGAAGAGGCCCGATTTTCTGGATTACCTCCACTAAAATCACTTTCAGTGATAATATAGAGGAATTCCTTTCATGGATGGAATCCACGGATGAATCTGATTTGCTTTGATTTAAGCAAAGAAATCTGTTACTACACTGTCGATACTAAAGACTGCTGTATTAATTTTTTCAAGGATGAACTCGAGTTTATTTCGAAATTTTTCAGAGGAATCTCCATTTGTTATGTAATTAAAAACTTTTGGTATGTTTCTAGCAAAGCGGAAACTGAAGTTTCCTACAATGAAACAGGGAACTTGTATTCTTTTCTGTCGCAGAGAGAAAGAGAGAAAAAGAGACAGCAACATGATTTACAAATTTATATATAATAAGAAATTGCGAGAAAAAGAACAGCCAAGTAACATCTGACAATTAAAAAAAAAAAAAACATTTCTATTAATGTCTAGCATTTCTTTCGCACAATGTGGTTAAAAATTTCGTGTTAAAAGTGTCTCGGTAAATAATGAATACTCGTGCGAACGCGAATGAAGATCCGGTTATTCTTATTCAAGCCTCGCAACAGAATCTCGCCATTGTGGCTTCTCCTTATTGTTTCGTTTCTTTGCGCGTGACGAGGGGAAACAGCGAGATTCTAATTAAAAGATTCAGGTCCAGACGAACAGTGTAAAAATTGCCACGAAGCTGAATACACTTTCACAGCAATTATTACGTGCTATCAGAAGACTTATTCTTACCTACTGTCAAAGTGGTAACATTTAACTAACGAGTTAAATATTAACTAACGAGAGTGACGACTGGTTGGGTGCTTTTTGCAAGTAGCAGGGAGTAGCAGTAGATGCAGCAGCTATTGGAGACTTTATACGACAAGTAAACTATTAGTTTGTGTCGGGGCTCTATGGGGTTGAATTGGCGTGCTTAAAGGGGCAAACTTATGAGATAACTTGCAGTGTCGCGGCTTGGATATATGCTCCTGGTTTGCGAGAACATCTCAACCTCACAGTCGAAGCGAGATGTCTTTTAAGTCGTAAAAAATTCTAGATTTATCAAATTTTTGTTCAACTTATTAAATTGCGAGTGACAGCACAAAATTTATTCTTGCGAATGAAAGATTGTTAAGTTTTTTCATCAGATTTCTTTCATCAGATTTATCAGTAATGACATGTTATTTTTATTATTTCAAACGCGCCATATTTGCCATATTTCGCCTCCCTTAAAACCATACAACTTTGTATTAAACAATTTTTCGTTAGGCGCATAATTAAATTTATTAATTTAAAACTTCAGGTGATGCAAGTTACGCGAATCACTATAATAGTTAATTAAATAATAATATAATATATTACATTTATGTTCTATTATATTATATTGTGCTATAATAAATGATTAATGTATCAATTTTATACACTATATGTGTATTCTCGTCGACGTTCAATTTGAAATTCCTGGGGGACTGTTATTACGATACAAGCATCGTAGTATTTCTGACTCCAAGAGTCAAGAGAATTTCACAAGACTATAAATCTCGTTTACGCTGAGTTCGCAAAGATATTTACCTCGGTATCCAGCGTTAAAATTAATGGCATATGACAGGTTCGATAACAGCGACTGAATAATGAGAGAATATATGAATAACAAGCTCGCACAGACACGGCTCACAAAGTTGCGAACTTCGATAATTGGATTCTTGGCCAAAAAGAAACGTTTGTTTTCTATTCTTGTCCAAAAAAAAACCACGTTCTCTGCTTCGTTTTGGATACCGCACAATTTTGCAGTGACCACTGAGTGATTAATTTTATAATATTTCTACAGTTTTCGGTTTCTATAGTTTTATAATATTTCTATAGTTCTACAGTTAATTCTATGATA
>KQ435729.1:501738-513855 GCA_001276565.1 Melipona quadrifasciata | reverse complement strand
CGCTCCATTACCCCTCTCTTCGTTCCCCTCATTTTCTCTTTTCCCTCCAATTTCATTTCTCAGCGCCCAACGCTTTTCAATCTCGCTCCCAAAAGGAATTTTTTAACACCACCAATGTTAATTGCTTCGTAACGAACGCAATGATACAACACGAGGTTTTGAAACCCCCCGATTCTTTCACGATGTTCGATGTTGAAGTGAAAGAAACAGAAAATCTTTACACAATACAATACGGTACACAAGCTTCTATTTGTGTATTTACGAATCGACCAAGCCTTCAAAAATACATTTATAAAATATCTAACAGAAATATTAAAATGCTCATTTTGACCATTATTAGCGTTAATGTTTCAATAATCGTTTTGAGCAAGTGACTTGTCCAGTTCTTCTTCCATTCTTAAATACTCGTTCTGACACCAACCTCACCGCTGAAAGAAATTGACAACAATGAAAGAAACAAACGGGTTGAGCAATCGAACGGGAGTTTGTCGATTAATCGAAAAACAACTCGCGCCAAGACACAGAAGAGAAAAGAAAAAGCGCCGGCCCACTTCAGGAGCGTCGTACGGTTAATTTCCGAAGTTTATTAAAAGACAAATTGTTACTCGTCACCGGATCCATTACATTAATTAAATGGAAATGTTGAGCGTCGAACGACCCGCGCGCTCGCGCCTCAACTACTGCAATTTATCCTCCACTTGTGCCGGTTCCCGTAATTAACTGCCTTCGCTCGGCGAAACTTTCATCGAGGCTGTGTTGCTGTGTTTTTTCTCCTTCTTTTTTTTTTTTTTTTTACCGAAGTACGCTTGACTATTAAAAGCGCCTCGACGAAAACGCCTTTTTAAACCACGCCTGAGCAATAGTCCAGATATAGACGGTATAGTCGCGCGTACCCACGTAAGCAAGCAAGAGAGTACGTTTGAGCTTTGTTCTCTCGCCGCGGTTTTACCACGGTGGCGCTGCGCTCCGCCAGACGTCAAATTCGTCGTCCCGCCTTAAAAGCGCCCCGTACGCACCACCGCTTTCCCCGGGTTTTAGAACCGCTGCCAAAGCATTTCAGGTTCGTTTGACTCCTGTTAAACGACGCCGCCAACATCGCCAATACCTTCAACCGTTCGCTTCAGCGATGCTTCGCCACTTTTACCGAGCTTCTCCCCGTTCGTTAATGAATGCGTTAGTGCACGAAGCACGGTGAGATTTTGAAGGAGAATTTTTATTAACCTTCGCGCGGTATTTTGTATTGACGCACGAAATATTCGATTTTCTTTAACATTAACACAGAGGAGGAATTGCAGTTTTGAAGAGAAATGGTTTTCGAGCAAAATTCTGACAGAACTTTTGTACTTTTTTGTTCAGTATACAAGGTGTTTCCGAAATCGTGATATAACCGGTCGGAATAAGTGTGAAAATAAGTAAAAGAAAAAGAAAGAATAAAATTGTTCCATACGACGGTTTCATTTTTTACAGAAAATCAAGTTTGAAAATTTTATCAAGCAAGGTTTGCGAACTTTTAACTGAATTGAATTTCAAATGGCATTATACTATATGCAGCGTCTGTTTGCCATAAAACAGAGGCATTAATATCGCAAAGCGGAACCAATTAACAACTTTTCGTTTCGCAAAGCCAGTACGAAACTTGTTTTCAGCGTTCGATTCAATGGTAAAATTAACCATGAACAGCAAATGATTTACAAGGTATTAAATGTAATTTCCCAGCCTGATAAGGAAACCCTTCTGCTTTGCAGTCTTTAATCCTCAACGTGAATACTTTCCGAGCGCTTTTCAATTTCTTTATTCGGACGTTCAGGAAAGTGAGAGGAAACAATACGTTTTAAAACCGGCGAATTAACAAAGCTTTGAATTTGCAGTTGCACTGACGAACATTTTACGAATTTGTAAATCCGTTTACAAATGCTGTTTGCAGAAAGTTTGTTCCTTACGACTTGATAAATGCTGTTTGATCGTTCCAAGATCGTGACGATTTTTTAACATTTAACCCTTGATATATCGCGATTTCTTTAATTTTATCCACGATAAAATTCCTATCGATACACTTGTTGTTTGTAAACTTCGTGAAAAAGAAACGAGCAGAAAATTTTTTTACACGAACGAACAAACTGACCTGACTTTCCAACTTTCGGACAAAAAAAAAAAAAAAAAAAAAAAAGAAAACTCTCGACGCGCGTCATTCCAGCGCAAGAATCCAGGGTAAAAACTTACGAACGAATGGCAACGCTGTTCATCGCCGCCGAAAGGACGGAATTAGCGCAGCTAAAGCAGAAAAGCCATTTCAATACTTTATCACGGTTGCGCGTGTGTTTCGCGTGTGTGGCTCGATAATACGGCCACTCATAAAAGTCTCATCCTTTTCCCCCCCCTCCGACCTGGACTATTTCCTACTCGACGAGGCATTTTCGAGCGCGTGCAGCCAGCCAACGCTCGAAAATGCCCCCGCAAACAACGCGCTGGAAATATCGGAATGGCGGAGAACGGAGAACGGCGTGTGTTTGCAGACGCTTGTGCAAACGGCCGTACATCGACGAGATGCACCGATGGGGGTTCGCCGAGTAACCGGCAAATACTTACCAAATACTCACAATCAGCGATAGATCGGCAGGTGGTATTTATAATTTTCACGGAATAATCGGACCGTACTGCCGCGTGTTGCTTACTACGCCGGGATAAAATCAGCAAATCGTACCGATGGCACCGGCCACTCGAACCTCTGGCGTGTTTTGCTCGATATTAATCGATCGCTTCGAATACTGGCTGGTTTGATAGCGGGACAATAGCGGGATCGTGAATATCGATCGACGTCGTTAACACGCGAGTACCTCGACGACCATTGATCCACTTTTTTCTCTTCGCTCTCCCGTTCCTCTCTTTTCTTTTTTTTCTTTTTTTCTCTTTTGTTTCTCTCCTTTCGCTCTTGTCTTCTTTATTTCGCTTTTTTCCTTCTTTTGGGGGGAGGGGGAGAGAGTCATTGTTCTGTGTTATTTTCGAGAGCGTGCGCCTGTTCTTGCGGATTTTAGTTACACGTCGAGCGTGGCACGCTTGGGTATTATTGGCGATATTATTTGCGACATCGTGGACGCCAATGGCGGAAGTAGACGGCTGTTGAATGAAAATTTTCGAAAGAGGCACACTCGAGAAGAAATACGTATAAATATATTTTTGAAAGTTTGTTGTCGATTATCTCTGTTGTGGGCTATTATACGTGCAGTCTACTCGTGAAAATGTGAAGTGGATCAATTGTGTTTTCAACGCTTGTTGTAATTATGATTGATGTGGATAATAGATATTTCTTCTTTTCATATTTATTGGAAGGTATTTCTGCGAATATTGATACTTGTTTCCGTTTAAACGAAGGCCCAATTTATTTGGATTGTTGTCATTTAAATTGTGCTTAGATTTGAATGATTTATTTGCAGAAAGAATTTTTCGGTACACGTTGTAGTTCTAATGTTAACAAGTTGTGTACTAATCGCTAGATTGTGGATTTTTGTGCAAAATCGTAGATTTGGAAATACAATTAGAATTACTTTTCGTACCAAATATTACGAAAAACTCTACATTTTGGATATTTTATATTTTGTATTAAATTTCCCATAAACACTCAAAAATCCGTAGTCCACTGATGATGTGAATTTGCCAACAAATATAAACCAAAATTTGAGTTTGGAGCAAGCTATCACACAACTGGGCCATTTGTTTTAAAAAAAATCAAACAAGGTCATTTTCTTTTATTTCAAACGTTGTTCTGTTTAGAACAAACGAATATTCTACGATTCAAATTATAAACTGCTTAGAAATAAAAATTTCACGTCAGATTATGTATAAATCCCCCCCAAAAAATATAGAAATGTCGAATTATAAAAATATAGAAATGTCGTTAATACTATTAAAAAAAAAGAACGCGCCAGAAATATTAGTTTCTCAATATTACTAAAAGGTTCTGTTTAACATTTGTAATTCCATAAAGTATCGCGCAATTTTTTGCCCCCTTTGTTCCGCTTTTATTTCACATTGTTTCCGTTTGAATCGTCGACTTACATTACACTTCAACTGCAGGCACACTCGCGATATTTATTCGGTACCGTGGACGTCAATTGCGAAACTGCTGGAAGGATTATCGAAGTTATTGAACGTATTAAAATTTTCAAAAGGGACACACTTGAAATGAAAATCGAGCCGCGCGCGCATTGTATTTTGATTGTGTAACGAATTGTTTCAAGCTAATGAATTCGTTCGAATGTTGGAAACAATAGGTGGCAAAACCAATTTGAGAGAGAGAGAGAAAACCATCGCGGCGAGGGATTCGGTTTCAGCGATTTTATTGCTTTTTTTTTATAAAGATACGTATATGTTCAAACTTCAGCTTAATTAACGAATTTTATACTCGGCGAACATTTTTCTAGAATTCTTTTTTCTTTTCTTTCGCGAGAAGAAAATGGTGAATTCTATTTTATGTACACGTATAGCACCGAGACGGGATTTTCATTCATTTTCTAATAGCAACGACTGTAATTTGATGCATCTTTAGAATCAATTGTGAGATAGACGCACGTATTTAATATAATCTTATTGAGTTTTATTTTAAATAAATTTATATAATTTATATCATCGTTATATTATGATAATGTATTATATAATAACATTATAATAATATTTTGTTGCTAACAAACATATATATTACAATGGTACATTATATGTTATATATATATAAAATACCAAATTATTACAATTATTCTACTGTAATAAAATATCTATTGCAATCACTAACTGTAATATTAGCTCATTTTACATCCCGAGGCAACATAATAAAAATGTCTACGAACGTGATATTACAAATTCTTAGAAAGCTTCATTTCAAGAACCCTCGTTATCAACCAATAGCGACGAAATTGAAATAGATTTCCACAAACTGTCGACCCACTATAATTAATAAAATATTTAAACCAGCAGTGTGATACCCACTCTACCGTTCCTTCCACGCGTTCGTTCCTATTTTTACCTCGAAACAGTAAAAGTAAATCGGTTCGAATCGGTTAGAAATCGGTTGAGATCGTTGAGAGGAAAAGAAGCTGAGTCGAAACTCATCGGGGGAACGCAACCGTCTACGTAAATCCATCTACGTAAATCCTATCCTAGAAGCCGAATCCTCCGTAGGATTTCGGTTCCACTTGGTACACACACACACACATACACACACACACACACATACACATACACACAGGAGTAGAAAGTAGTCGAGCCAATTTTCCAGGATCGCGTAAAAGTTCCTGCGGCGGTTCGATGAGTCGAGCTCCGCCGAGTGGCAATGTGTGTCGCGCCAGACACTCGAAGCTATGTAAGTACATGAGCGTGTACCTTGGCTTTCGCCGATATGTACCTCATAATCAGCGTCCCACTTATCGCAGCTACCAAAAGGTTATATATACGTGTATACATACCGATAGAATAAATTGCACGTTTTACTCAATTTGTTCGAACGACAGATTCTTCATAATAATCCTTTCGAGTACAGATCGGAGGATTTGTTTTCATCAAATTGTTTTCATATTGCTGCTGCGTTGACAATATTTGGTTATCGTGGACGACCAAATTTTCTTTTTTTCAATAATTTGACGCAGATGACACGCTACAGAGACCTGTTTGTAAATTTTCTGAGTATATCGCACAGTATATAGTTGCTACAGGAACGACCGAGTCCTTATAACATTGTAAAATCTTTGGCTTGGTAGATTGGAAGATTTACTTCTCAATTTTTTTCGTATCTCTATGCAATGTTGTTGCATATTCGCGTTGGAAAATTCATTCGTCCATACGTACGACCGACTGGATTTTTATAACAATCCTTCTGACTGCAGATTACAAACCTGCAATCGTGTCACGATTTCTTTAATAATGATTTATTGACTTATTGTTTATTACGAATTAATTACTCAAGTGATGAAGTCTCGCTCGACAGCGAACAAAAACAAGTTTTTTTTTATACAAAACATAGCTTTGCAACTAATATTTGTACAACACAAATAATGAAGCGTAATTTGCATTTTACCGATGGAATATTTTTCATTGCAGAACATTTTTTTGATTATTATAAATTCTCTATACATGGAATTTGTGTGTCAATATTGTTCATATCGTTGAAAGCTTTATATTTTCTCAGATTGTAAAATTTCCTGTAAATGCATAAAAATCCACGTGATCTAATCGCGACGTGGTCGAATCTCGTCAGGAGTAGTATTCGTACGACAGTGTATAAAAATGTGTTCGTACAACGCACGTGACGTGTTCATAAAGTCAAGTAGGCAAGGAATGCGTAATGTATACAACTAAGAAAGAATGGCCTAGATTACGAGGTCCCGTTAAGGTCTTTGAATTGTGCCGCTTCTTGAATTGTATAATATGTAACTCTTGACTCGCGATATATTGATCGTCGCTGAAGGTCACAGAGTCGACATCTAAAAGAAAACTCTCCTGTCAAATAAATTTTTCTCTCTTCCAAGATATTAATGCTCCAACGTTACATACACGCCCCGTGCAATGATCCTTTGTCATTTCACGTCGAGTTTCACTTTGCAATTTCAATACGTGAAAATACGATCTTCGTCAAAAAGTTTTTTCGCCTTTCGTCAATTTCATTTCATTTCATTTGAATGAAAATTATGTTATCATTGGGCATCCTTCGATAAAAGCTTGAAATTTAACCTGACAATCGGTCGGTTTGAAAATCGGTTTGAAAATCGATCGCGATAAATCACGGCTGATTCAATCAGGAATCAGTTGTTGATAAATAATTATAAATATTGCTTGATCGCGAATCATAAATTGTTAGATTTTAATCGAAATTTAATTAAGGCTCTATTTAACGTGCATGTACACACGCGCGCGCACGCGCAAATATGTATAATACCAAGCAAATAAAGCTGATTAATAATAGATCTGAGGCCAGATTGAGGTATCTAGTTTCGTGACGAAGATAATTTTCACAGACGATTGTTATTACAATCGACGATTAAATAACTAGGTAATTCAATAATTAACACAGTTAGCAATTAGCCTAGTTTGTGCCATTTGCATTATATATCCGCGGAATGAACGTGTAATTGTTAATCGCGATTAATAATCGAATATTTCAATTGTGAATAGTTAATCGGATTAAGTACTGTTCAGTGCTTACTGTCCTCCGATCGGCACGACAATATGAATAGAACTGAAAATGAGAAAAATAAACGAACGACAGTAGTAATGTCGCAGATATTGTCCAATTGAAATTTATTTTGAATTTACCAGCATTCTGTATCATCGTTCTTCTTTCTAAAGCAACTCGGAACAAATCGCACAATCTGTTCTGTATTACGCTAATGTAATAAAATGGCAGATAAATATTAAAATGAATAATCAAATAATTCGTGAATTACATAGTAAATAAGTACTTAATAAATACTTGATCGTTAATTTAATAAATACTAGAATAATTCACTCAGTTACTGTTTCACATTTACATTCCAGGCGACGTAAGAGTGAAAAACGACGTAACAGCCAAATCAACGAAGAACAAACGAACGAATTGCTATCATTTTTATTTAATATCCGTGACCTGTACGAGAGCGGTTAAATTTATTTGCTAGAGAAAGAGAGAGAGAGTTCGCACGTACCGGAGTTTTGACGAACCGGTTCCAATCTGCACGCCGAAAGGAACGATCGATAGCGGTTTGTGTCCAATTAAATTCATTGAATTTTATGACATTTCGCCGTTTCGCGCAGCTAGCCGGCGCCAGCTATTATTAACGTTGCGCTTCTTCGTTTCTCTCCAAGCCAAGTTCCGCGAGGCACGCGGTAATTCAAGCTTCATTATTATGCGAAATTTGATTAACCCGTGATTAACATCGAATAAATCAACCAGCCGGATAATTAACCGCCGCTTAAAAACCGAATTAAACAGATAATGGTATTTGAATTTTAACGTGCTTTATGACAACTGTATTCTAGTGTCGGAGATTTGTATAAACGTGTACGTATATTTGTATGTGTGTGTGTGTGTGTGTTTTTTAATACGAAAATTTTTTTAACAGGAAATTCTTTTGGTAATTTATTGATACGTCATAGAGAAGACGATTGTTATGTTCGCAACGGTCTTGAAGATTATCTTCTCTTTCTAAACAATGTTTTTCATTTTATTGAACTTTGAACATCAGACGACTTGTTTCTTGTTGTTTAATTCTAATGTTCGGAGTTGCCACAAAAAGCGAGTTTTGTAAAGATTATCGTGGATCTGGCTACTAAAAAAATTGTACAAAGTTGAGAGTTCAATAAAATGGCGAAGAAAAATCGTTTCAAAGAGTCCTTATAAAGACTTCGATCTTGAAGATCATGATGGATCCAATTACAAAAAAGAAAAAAGAATTTTTTTAACCTTCTCAGAGGCGAGTTGAATTTTGACAATTTCTGAGAACAAAAGTATCTCGCATTTTCACTCGCTGGACGATGTAGAAAGATGTTTGAAAGAAACGAACTCAAGGTTGTGAAAGTAGAGACTACGCTTTGAAACGAGACCGCGAAGATTGTTATATAATTTTCTTTAGCCAACACAATAGTTTGAGACACCAAAGAAATTTTCATCGCAAGTTGCTAACGCACGTGTTGAAAAAAACATAAAAATTTTATTCTCTGCGAAATATTGGAACTTAAAGCTTATTACGTAATCCCTGTTTACAAGGTTGAAATTATCGACAATCCTCCATCGTTATTTGTTCACGTGAAATTTCATTAAACGTAATTTCATTCATTTTTCACATCGTGCTCGATCGTATTTATATTCCTTCGAAAAATATCCAATATAGGAAATACAGATTTCAATAAAACAGAGATACGCTTACTTTCATGTTCCAACCGATATCCATTTATGCAGGCTAAAATTATTCAAAACATCAAAGCCGTGAACCTGTAGAATAGCATTAAACGCAACATTCGTCGCAAACTGCGTATTTACAAACTGCATATTTTAGCCGAGGAATTTTAATAAACTTTACATTTCGATACGCGTTCAATTTGAAAATGTTCGTCAATGCATGATTTCCACGTTCGTCGGAAGTAATTCAGTGTTGAACAACTGCATTTCCGGTGATCCGACGGTGGCTATTCATTCTTACTCGATTCTACTATGGATCATTTTCGATCATGTTCTTCGGTCGCTGACAGAATCTCCTCAACCCTCAGGAAAGTAGGAAGGAATTTAAGAAAATTTATAAAACAAGGAAAAGTTTGGAAAAATTTTGAAGAATGTTTATAAATGATTTCCGAAAATATCTCTATATAAAAAAGAGTATTAACCTACACATGTTGAAAAATTGTTAGTTTAACTTTAATTTTATAAAACTTATCGTAAAAAGATAAACACAAAACTACTGTGCCCGTTTGCCTTTCGTTCGTTTTTCATACGACAAATTTTACAAAATTAAGAGTAAAATATCTCCTAAACTATAATGTAACTTTTCGACCTGTGGACGAGGATTAATACTTTCTTACATCGACTAGCGAATAAGAAGAAAAAAAAAATACATTGTGCCAATAAAAAAAATTGGAGATGACCTTCTCCAAGAAATCTCATCCACAAAAAAATCATCGCTACTGCCTCATAGCACTGAAGAACATTTATTAACGAACGTTCATCCCCGTCTCAACAAAGTTATTATCGCTAAAATTTAGCGGGGGTAACCCAGAATCGGGTTTTTTCAGGTGCAACGCTGATGCAACGAAAATTAGCGATTGGTTGGTTTGGGTCACGTGGTTCGTGAGGGGGCGTGGAGCGGCGTTGTCTGGTACTGAACTATCGCGCCTGTAATTTGTTTCGTATCGATTCAAATGTTTGCACATCAATAAAATTTTATGGCAAAAAAGTCGTCTTCATTTCCTAGTCAAAACAGTTGCTTCTGGGCCTTTCAGTGAGGCGAATCTGGACAGTTTTTTAATTGCACCCTGTATATTACACACACGATAACACGTACCTTTAATTTTATCCAAGAAGATTAAAAAGAAAGTGAAAATAAAGTCAGTTGTGACCAAAGAAGAGAGTCGTAAGACGCTCCATCCAGCAAACAACGCGATAAATCGAAATTGTCACACGCGACGGATATTACAAATGTGTGCCAACGATTCATCTCGAATCGTTGCGCGGCAGCAATTTACAAAGTGTGCAATATGCGCGATCGTTGATTTTCGATTCTCGTTATGGATAGGGGGGCGAGTAGTGGGAGGACAGTCGGGTAGAGGTCGGAGCGAAGGGGTAGTGGCTCGACACGGGTATGCTCCATTGAGCCCACTGAAAGCTCTGTAAAATTTCCCGCGGTGAATGTGTCTGGCCTCCCCCCTCGGGTTGAATCCGACCGCTTATCGCGAAAAAGCAGTCGATCCACTCGGGAAGCCCGGTCATTAATTCACTAAGTAACGACGCATTGTGCCCGGCCATAATTTCTGCGCAGCGTTTATCGCGCCTGTGCCGCGTTATTTTACGTTCGTTAGGACGAACATCGTCCAACAGTGTCAAACCTCGCCTTCGAACCTGTTAGATACAGATTCGCGACCGAGCAGACTGCACGTAGACGCACTCTTGCGTGCAGATGAAAATATTTGTCGATGTTTCGAACTGTTGCAACGATTGGCGAGAAAGAAAGGAAAGTTCAACGGTCTACTTCACCTCGTTTTGAAACGCGAAGCTGCAACTTTGACAAGTTTGAGTTTGCTTTTTTCTTCATGTTTCCACGTGATGTAGAGGGCTCGCTCTCGAAAATGGTGAAAAATTCAGACGTCTCTAAAACGAGTGAAAAGTTTTCGAACGTTTGTTTCAAATGCAGAGAGATTGTTTTATGAGTGAACTTAATAACAACAGAAACAGCGAGTCGTTTATTTCTTGAAAATTTAGTGTACCAACACTAAACTTTATTTTCAACTACAAAACGTCTGTGTTACATATACATAGATTCAGTTATTAGTAATAACTTGTTCATTTTCAATCTTTTTTATTTTCTTTTCTTGCAGATTATAGAGCATCTCTTGGAGATTAAAACATATTAATTGCATTTCCAAATAAAATAATAAAACATTAAAGAAAACACGTGTGTGTAAAAGTTATTTTTGTTTTGCATCATTCAGTCTTTCAGTGACCACCCTGTACAACGATGTAACGTTACGCGACACGACACGACGCGACACGACGCGACACGACGCGACACGACGCGACACGACACGACGCGACACGACGCGACGCGACACGACGCGACGTGTCGAACGACGCCGTCAGCTCGAGCGTAGGATTTTAATAAGCGAGTGAACGCCGCGACGCACCCTCAACCCCCGTGGACGTTGAAACGTGGCAACAGGAAGCACGTAACACGCAAAACATAATATTCGAAGCCAACCAATTAATAACACCGTTCACGCGGCCGCTGTCGAAATTTCACGTCCGCCACCGTTTCTTTCTTTCTCTCTCTCTCTCTCTCTCTCTCTCTCTCTCTCTCTCTCTCTCTCTCTCGTCGCGGTTGTTCGAACGCTGCGCAATAATAATCGAGCCTTCGTGTGTGTTTTGTCACGCGATCCTCATACGTAAAATTACCACACTTTACCAGATCGTTAAATATATCGTGAAATAAAACTGAAAGTTATACCATCAAATTTTTGGTCAAATGTGCACTAGCAGTTCAATACAGAATTTTGACTATTTCAATATACTTTCTGAGAAATGCACGTCGTTTTTTGTGTAGGTCGCGTTTCCAACTCTCGCCACGTGCTACGTACATAGTCGTATCAAGGTCGTAGCGAAAGGATCAATCACGAAACACATTGTACGTGCAAGAAGAGTACAATCGATTAGCGCGTACTCGGCGTACACACAATTCTATAGCCGATACGCGATAATTTCGCGAGAATCATTGCCCGTTTCCGCGCCGTGCGTCTCGAGCGAAAATAACCGTTATAAATATCTCGTCCGCGCATGCGCACGCGCGAGAAAAAGAGAGAGAAACATTTGGATTCCGATAATGGACGTCGAAATAAATAACCAGCAAGCTGTTGTGCGGCTTTTCTGCTAAAAGTCGCGACTGAAACAACGCGTAT
>KQ435729.1:485608-496498 GCA_001276565.1 Melipona quadrifasciata | reverse complement strand
TAATATCTAGTTTTTTTAAAAATAAATTTAATTTAGATATAATTATTTTATTTTTGATGCTCGGCTATTTATTTACGCAGATAATGAAATTTTCAAGTTGCATTTTATTGGGTAATTGTTAATATATTTTTTATTGTATAGAGTGTTGTTTAATTTTCCCTAAGAATATCCAAGTGATTCTTCTTCAAAAAGAAAGGATTATATTCGCTGAAAAGAAGCTACGTAATTTATTCTGGCATCAGAACTATAAAAGAAGCCCGAGAGAACATTTTGCTATATTTAATTCTTTCAGTCACGAAACAAATACAGTACTTGTTCCAACTAGTTTTCAACTGCCGTGTATATACATATCCAAGCAATTTGTTTTCCTCTTCTTCAAGAAGAAAAGATTATGCTCATTGGAAGAAAAGTAGTTTACTCTTGTCTCAGAGCTATGAAAAAAGTCCGACAGAATATTTCACCACCGCAAAGTTAAAATCATACTATTCAAGATGTAGTAAAACGAAATATATAACTTTTTATCGCTAAAAGTGATTTTAGCGGGGTTAACCAGAAAATCGGGCCTCTTCAGGTGCAACGCTGATGCAACGAAAATTAGCGATTGGTGGCTTTAAGTCACGTGATTCGCGAGGGGGCGTGGAATAGACTCCGAGTAGGAGTGGCGTTTGTTTTGTATCGATTCAAATGTTTGCATATCAATAAAATTTTATCGTCTTCATTTCCTAATCAGTGAGACGAATCGTACTGGGGTACGAGTCGTGCAGTTTTTTTTATAAATCTATAAAATCTACGTTAAATCTACATGATCATTCTTCGCATAACTTTTCACTAATCACGGTACGCGAATTAAAATAACAAATTTCTTCTAAACGTTTCGAAGAAAAAAGAGAACGTGAGAAACGAGATCGATCTCTTCGCGAGGCGACGAAGACGATCGGGCAAAATTGAAGATTCAAATCGAGCAATTTAAATGTAAAACGTATATCCCCGCGAGCGGAGATTCGTTGTTCGGAGAATCTCGCAAATAAATTCTTAAACGTGCGTACTACTCGGGAGCACGTAACGCGAAAACAAGTCTACACTTTGTTACGGACCCGCGGGACCCACCACCTCGCAACGCAATCAACTGTGATTCTAGCCCGGGACCTTGGCGATCCCAGAGCGAGGTCAAGCAGATTTTTTAGTCCAGTGGCGCTTCTCAACTATCGAAATCTCCGTTGGAATTTCGCTGAAACGTCAGACGTTTGTTTGAAAAAAAGAAGAAGAAGAAAAAAAAGAACATGCTATAACGATGAAAAACGACACTTGATCTGGTATTTATAAACTTATATCAAATCTAGCTCTATTTATCGACAACTTAACGTGCTGACAAACTTTCGAGATGCGAAATTCGAAAACGTGAAAGTGTTCGAAAAGTAAATTTCCAATGTACGAAGAATTGTGTCAAGTCGATACTTGAGCTGTTGTAATTTCGTAAAAGGAAATCGTGTAACAATTAAAAAAACTTGGCTCGTTTGAAAGCGTGAAGCTTCCACATTCACGATCCTGGATTCATTTTTCGCAGAAATGTTCTCGTGCAAAAATATCGTGCAGCGAATGGGGAAGTGATGATGCTGCCTTCCCTCGAAAACACTATAAATTCAAACGTCTCTCGAAACACCGAACAATTTTTCTCACGAGTGAACCTACCACCGGATTTGAAGATCAAAGTTTTCTCTTTGTAACGACCCCTCAAAACTGGCTGTGCAATTTTTTCTCGCCAAGCTATTGAATTTCAATTTAACATTGAAACTAGACGACGAAGTGAATTCGAATTTTTGTCGTCGAGGCGGACAAAGTAACACTTGGATACTCCAGAAAACATGTGAGGTGCAAGAGGATCTTTGAAATCGTTTTTGAAACGAGAGGGACAGCAAAAGAAGATGGAAGAAACAACGTCGATACAAGAGAAATCATCTCCTCGTATCATAAATGAAATAAATAACAGTTGTTGCGTCGATGTTAAACCTCGTAATATTTATTAATTAAAAAAAAAGGGGGGGGGGGGGGAAAAATGACAGCACTATGTAACGACACAGAGTAGGAGACCTCTATTTCGTCGAAAATGTTACAAATTGTCACAGCACGAGTATAAAGATGTCAAAAAGGAAGAAATTTGTCCAACGTCAAACATCAAATAGCTCGTCGATTCACCGAGCATCGGAAATCCGGCGCGTTGTAGCAAAATTTTCATGAGCCACTCTGTATCAATGTCAAGACAGCCTAATATATCTCGCAAGCAAGCAGGAGCAACAAATTTTCCAAGCGGAACGGTCGACCGTGCAAAGGAAGAAACGATCTCAACTCGGAGCACACACACACACACACACACATACACACACACAGCTTCCTGTTACGCTCGATAAAAGTGGACAGAGACGCGGGTACTAAATCTCTATCTGAAGGCGTGCACGCTGCATGGCAATACTAAAATGTTTACACCGGGATCGTTCCTTGCACGATACCGGAAAGAAGATCTCAGTTTAGCATTTATCGTGTATGATGTATGTCGTCGTATTTCGTTTGTCCCCGATTTGGTTGTTGCTCGCGTGTAAATCGAAAATTGACGCGGCGTTCATGTTGGAATGATTTCGGACAGTTTGGTCGATCTGTGTTAAGCGATAACAGCTGACAAGTCGAGTTAAGAAATCGTTGTTTCGAGTTGTTTCAGTAAGTTTACTTCGAGGTTGAGGACGGTATGTTTGAAGTTTGAAACACGAGTCGATTGATTCAGCCGGTTCTTCAGCTTCTGTTAATTGTAATAGTAATTAATCAAGTGTAATTATTGCAACATTAACTAGTTTCCTTGGTTAGAAATTAAATTAAAAAGATTCACGTGTGTATTGTACTCTATATTTTATAATAATTTAAACACGATAGTGTTTACCTATCTCAAGATGAGACGTCTTCAAACGAAAACAAAATGCAACAAAATAACGTCAATCTTATGATGCTGAACATGCAGGGTTGAAGAGTCTTCAGTTACCTAATTATTGTAGTATATTATACTACATTGCGATGTTACAGTATATTAAATATAATATATTAAAGAGTCTTCGGTTTTTATACTTTCTTTTATCAGTATCTATCGACTGTTTATATCAAACTTAAATTAAAAAGAATCAAAAGTTTGTATTGTATCTTACATTGGAATAATTTAAACACAGTAGTGTATGCCGGAACGTAAAGGGTTAAAGAGTTCCCAGTTACCTAATTATAATATTAATATATATTTTATATTACAATGTTAATATGTATTATCTAACAATAATATTAATTATTCTTTTTAGCAATGTATCGACTGTTTACTTTTTATCAATCTATTGGCTGTTTGTACAACATAAATAGTATGAAATTGAATTAAAACAATTCGTTTAAATTGCAATAATTTGAAACAAACGTCCAAACATTCGTTCGAGGACGAGAGATCCATTGACCAAAATATAAAAAGGGCGAAACGCAACGAGAACAACGCCGACCCCCCGAGCGACAAATTAGAGAAACTTCACAGGGGTGGGGGGGAGTAGTATCACGACGGGTGTTAAACGATTCGCAATTTACTTTCTGCCTCTAATAAAACTTTATTTGCCTGGGAACATCGAGGTTGGAACGCGTCGCGCGTGCCGAGCCAAGAGAGCAAAATGTTTTATATCCCCCCATGAAGGGATGTCTAACAAAACCAATTCATGTTTACCTCGATCGTGGAATCATGGCTCGTGCCGTGGTGTTCATTATTTGCGGAGAGGATTCGATTTGCCCGTGGAACACGGTTAAATTGTTTGCACGGGGAAAAAAAGAAAGAAAGAAAGAAAGGAAGAAAAAAAGAGGGATTGAATAACACACTGTATTGATAGCTATTGACGGGAGTATATTGGAAAGAAATGAATGGCCCCGACCGTTTTGTTCGACCGTTTGGAAAATAATTTCTTGCTCACTTTATTGTTGGCCAAATGGGATATAAAAATTGTGAAAGGATGAGTAATTAAATGAGTATTAACGGAAGTAATGAGTTGATTTATTTTGACTGTTTGTTGTTCCCGTACTTTATTATTACTATAAAAGTATTAATTTCTCGGTATTAATTTGGAATAATTCTTCTCCAAACTTCGAACGAACTTCTCCGCGATGAATGTACATGGTGGAAAGAAAAGTTTGTCCGTGGCTGTCACGGAATAAATATCATGAATTCTACACTTTCGACTCGATGGAAACACGTGTAAAAAAAAACTTTAATTTCAAACAAGGTGAAAACTTTTTTTTCTGCATTCCATCGTGAAGATAAAATTTCTGAAAAACGGCAAGAAAATTTCTCAACGCTAAAACTACCAAAGTGATAAAAATGACCACATAATTTTTAATTTATAATTTTCTATGGAAAATATATTTTTATGTACTTATAAATGTGTATTTTTATATACTCGAGTGATTTTTAACGAAATATATTAATAGAAGCTTGTATTCTTTATTGTTGTTATTATTATTAACTTTTTCTTGTACCTTGCATTTCAATTTCATTGCTACAAATATTATACCTTTTCGTCGGTAGTTCCAGTGTCAATCATTTAATACTGCAGACGCGTGCGTGCTAACAGCGACTTTATGGTTCTGGATACGTAGACGTCTATTTTACATAATTTTCGTATTAGGTTTCATTGTCATTTGATTTATCACAATTGTAGCATCAGCGTGAGTCTAAATAATCGAATGGTAAAACTATAACAACCATTAACATCATTCGAAATATAAACATACACGTAATATAGACATCATAAAGTCGCTGTTAGCACGCATGCGTCCGCAGTGTTAAATGATTAAAAAGCTTCTTTGCCATTAAAAAAAAAAAAGAAAAAAAAAATCAGACTGCAAATACGGTTCCATGAAAAAATTCAAAACGAAACTTCAAAATATTCCAAATATTTTTTTTGAGAACTTTTCTACGCGTTGAATATATATTTAAACGCTCGCGCGATCAAGCGCGTCGTAGAAACGGACCGGACGTTAAACGAACAATTTCACACGCGCGCACGTTCGTCAGAGGAGCAAAGCAGCCAGCTTTGCATAAGCACTCGTTTCCGGGGAGAGATCGCCCGGCAAATTGCACAAAGAAAGCCGGACAGCTCGCGCGGCTGAGCCACAGAGAGAGAGAGAGAGAGAGAGAGAGAAAGAGTGAGAGAGGCTCTAACCGATCGGGCGTAATTCGTTCGCATTCATCGTCATCGAAAGGGGCTAAGTCGATGGCGAGAGATACATCGCCAAAGCGATTACCTCTGACGTTCGACTCTCGTTGGTACGGCCAATTCGTTGGCTACCCTTTGGTAACTTTGGTAACTGGCCGCTCCACTTGAAGAGAATTCGAGAGGGCAGCAACCCGCAACGAAAAGAGCAGCGAGCGCCCTTTCTAGCACGCTCGTTTTATCCTCGATTCTCCCCTGATTTCTCCCCCTGGCCAGGCTAGACCGGTCTTCGCCACTGCAACGGCGCGCTCTATTTGAAACTCGAGTAATTGTACAATATAACAAATAAGTATTAACTTGGACAACTAAGATTTCATTAAACATAAACTTGCATTAACTTACTCATTTTTATTATCACTTTAATTTTAATAATTTTATATAATTTAAATTTCAAAATAAATTTTCACACTTGAATACAATCACTATAAATCCTATCTTATATTGTAATTTATTTGCAATAAAAATATTAATTTTATTTAAATATTATAATATCAATTATATAATGAATGATTTACTTTTTACATTACAATAAAACATTTAATTCAAATATATAAATTAACTTTATTTTAATTTTATACTTTGTAAATAAAATCGAAGGTTTTATTTATATACGATATTAATTAAATTATTTCAGAAATATAATAAGTAGATTATGAAGCAGACAATTTGTTTAAAAGAAAATGTGTTTACAATTTGCGAAACTCGCAGAAGGGAAAAAAGAATGATTTGATGTGAAAACATCTTTGGGAAATATCGATTTAGTACCGTGAAAGTAAAGTGCATTTTATGACCGCTATAATTTCACGAGGAAAAATTTACCCAAGCCCGGTGATCGTAGCTCGGGAATTTTGCAAATTCAGGTATGAAAAATTGTTTCATTACCACTACGTTCTCGAAGACTGAGGTCTCTCACTTGCGACGAATCCGTGAAATTTGTTGTACGATTTCTCTTTCGCAAAATTGCAGGAGTTTAAAACCAGTGTACTGTCAAATTTCCCATTGAAAACGAAAGAGGATACAGTTCGTCACTGTGACCGAACGAACGCCGCACGATTATTTTACATTCACAAAAAAAATCCAAGTTTATTTCTATGGATTTTTAATTTTTCTTCCATTAAAAAATCTTTCAAACTGAAAATATCCTAAGATTTTTCCCGTTAAGAAACACTTGTTTATAATATCGAGAATTTTTCATCGAACATTCAATTATTTCCTACACTTTCTTTTTTTCTCTTTTTTAACAAAAAAAGTAGAGTACCCCCACTCCCACGTAGCTCGATGTTTCGTGATTATTTTCTAATTTTTCCCGCGTTAAACACACCGCGAAAAGTGCAAGCGTGATACTCCATTCGCGTGCTCTCGCGTTCTCCCTCGCCTGTTGATGGACTTCTCGATCCCTGGGAAACGCCTGGCGTCGATTTTAAGGGTGGAGAGCTGTTCCAGAGGGGGAGGGGGGATGATACCTAGCGTCCGCGATAGTGCTCCCTCGAAGGGCCCATAATTCCAACCTTTTAATCCCGCAACAAAGAACGGATTAAGCAGAGTCCGCGAAACGAGCCAACCACGCGCGCCTCTTAAACGCTTGCCAAGGCTGCTTCCGCTTGCACGCAACCGCCGAGCAATTTTCCAGCTGAATGCCCTCCTCGCGAGTATCTAAATTACTTTTCACCGAGTACACCCAGCCTGCCTCGCGTACGCCCTTTGCAAACGCCCGTGGCGATTCGACGAAGAGGCGAAAATGAAAGGGCCGTGGATCACGGACGCTTTCAATCTTTCTCCGCTCCATTCGAAGCCGGATCCTTGCGGTTCGATGATAAGTGTAAACAATCGCGGCTTTCACTTCTCAGTGATGCACTCTGCCGCCTGTTCTTTTTCGACTTGAAACGGATAGACAACTTAATAGTAAGCGTGTTTCGGTGACCTCTAATTTTCGGTTTAGGTTAGGACTAATCCTTTTGTTCAAAATTGACTTCGGTATAATTATCGCGGACGAGATAGCCACGAAACGATCTTTTGTTTCGGTTGACATCGACTTGTGAGAAAGTTCCAAGCATTAAGAATGCACAGGACACGTAGAAAATCTTTCGTAATCGGAAAAAGAAAAAATTACAAGGTAAATCGTTAATTTCATCAGAGTTGGTTAACTGGCGGGAAACATGGAAAAAAAGTTCTAACAAACATGGGTCGAAAAATTAATAGTTTCAAAGTTATAAACGATTCTTTGTTTCTCTTTTGAGAGCTAACTGGCGGCCCGCGGACCCTTGCCCCTCCTTTCCTGATCGCTGGCGCTATCCCCTCCACTACACTCGCTGTGCACGAGCCCCCACTCTCTTAGTCTGTTGATCTCCCCACTAAGCAAGTGGAGAGATCGATGCGGTGGAGGGGATAGCCTAGAAGTTACAAAGCCTTTTTTCTATTCACCCTGTATGTACCTTGAAGATTCTCTAGCTTCTCGAGTTTCCAGATTTTTGTTTTATCGCACTAGTGCATTTATTATTTGAAATTTAAGGAGGGGGCACGCATTAAATTTTCCAATTTCCGGTGCTCAAAGGATTGATGATATTTAAATTGTTCTGATTTTACAATTTTAGATTGATTTTTCAAGAGAATGTTTCTACATGTTGAGAGTAAGTTGTAAGTGAGGAAATAAAGAGTACTGTTTCTCCTCGAAAATGTTATAAATTCAAACGTTTGTAGAAAACAATAAAGATTAACATCTCTCTTCTTTTACAACGACTTCTTAAAACTTATGTAGCACGATTTTCTTTTTCACCATTTTATTGAACTTTGAACATTATGATTAAACGACGAAATGTTAGGATTTCTTGAATCTTTGTCGTTTAATCCCAATATTCAAAGTTAAATGAAATATTGAAAAAGAAATCGTACATCAGGTTCTAAAGACTCTTTGTAAAAAGAAGATTTCATTTTTTAAAGCGATGGTGGATCTGGCGACGACAAAAATTATTCAATGTTTTTAAAAACTTTCGACAAAAAATTCAGCACTGTCAAAATAAAGGTTCTATGCTTTAAAATAAGATCAAACGTATTGTTGTACAATTTTCTTTTATAAAATTGAAACAGTTTAAATTACTCGACAAGTTTTCATCGTTACTGATTCAGTCATGCTTTTCTTGCATCTCGTCAAAAGCGTTAAATCCTATCGCGAGATATCTCGTGCAAAATAACAAAAGGGTCAATCAATTTTGACATTCTATATGGTCGTTCTATTTTGTGGTACAGTAGAACTCCGTTTATATAAATTCCATTTAGTCGAGTCAAATTCTAGTCAATACTCGATTAAATGAATTCTTCTGGTCGAATCCACTTATTTGATTTGATATGTATATTTCTAAACGAAAAATCACCAGTATAGAACTCTCACTGTATAAATTCCAATTCTACAAATATATTTCTCCCTCCGAGACGTTTTATTATAATGTGATAATTTTCTTCAAGTCGCAATAATGATTCGATTTTGGAAAAAAATGAAAATTACAAGCCACGAGCGTCATCCCACTTTCATTCTTCTTCTTCTTTCAAGTAAATCAACTTTCTTACCAAATTAATTTTTCTTAAATTACGAACGAATACTATTTAGGAAAATTGAAAACTATAAATTACTCCACGCATCCGTTTGCACGTGATCCGCTTATATTTTGGTACATCAACAGAGCGATATACTGTTGAGCCGTTAAATCTTAGTCAAACAGGCGCCTTTAATCAACGAATCGAAACAAAATATACCGCATATTGGTCAGTAAATTATACAACGTTCGTTCTACAACTGTTGAGCCCTTCGTTTGTGATGCGGCTGTCGACGTGCAGTGTTTCGAGGCAATTAGCCTTCAATTTATTTTGAATTAAAGATCATGCAAAGTTAATTACTCACGGGAGGTTTCATTCGATGGGTGTAGAATAGCGGACAGAAAAGAAACAAGTTTAAAATAACTGACACGTTACACACGTACTCTATAGACAAAATTTTTTCTGTGTCACTCTACCTTCATTTTGACGAAGTGACATACTCGCTCGAAACTTGTCAATGTGACGAATTTCAATTTCAATTTTCTTCCTTCACAATTGCTCAAAAGATACAAATGTCCTTTTTTTTTTCAAAGTTAATAACGATTCTGACATGATATAAATTTATTTATTCCAAACGATTGGACTGTGAATTTTTCTGCAAATTCGGATTTTTGGGGATGTTTGATAGTTGAGAAAAACTAGAACCATGATGAATAACTGTTTATATAAAAAATGTACAAAATACTACAGAAACCACTGTACTTTCGATATTTTATTAATTGAAAATTTTATTACGTGAAAAGTTATGTGAAAACCACGAATGTTGAAGGACGTCGACATTTTCCTTAAGGAAAGAAAGACAAAATGGCGGGTCTCGTTAGCGCGCGTCTCTTGTCGAAGAGTGTAGTTATACGTAATCGATTATGCTGTGGTTATTGTATTAAATATAGACTTATTTAAATCGCCCAGACGTTATGTACCATTTCGTACTTTAGATACATAAAAATCCGCATGTAGAATATTTTGAAATTAAAGTTCGACTGTTGTAATTTTAAAAATAATAAAACAAAGACCGATTAAGCAGGTAAAAATAATAGGTGCAAGCAGTGATGGTAATTTTTCTCAAAATTAACAATTATCCCAACGTGATACAAATCCATTTATTTTAATTTAGAATAACACGTAGATAATTTATACGTATTGTAGAATATTTTGACATTAAAGACCGATTGTTCTAGTCTCAGGAGCAATAAAACAGAGATCGGTTGAGCGATTAAAATAATAGATGGAGGCACTGGCGGTGAAGCAGGGGCCACGTTTGCGAGCGAAGAAAGCTCCTGCGTCAGCGGTGCACGAGGAATGCGGGTGATGAACTATCACGCTTTTAATAATCGGCAAGGAACGATCGCTGAATCGGTAGAAGCGAGCACAAGGGATATGAAAAAAAAAAAAAAAAAAAAAAAAATGATATATCGCGACGTCTGTACCGCTTGGAGCGAACGGACGACGTCGGGGAAAAGCAGTTTGCTGAAAAAAAAAAAAAAAAAAAAAAAAGAAAAAATGATATATCGCGACGTCTGTACCGCTTGGAGCGAACGGACGACGTCGGGGAAAAGCAGTTTGCTGGAACGTCGACTTAAAACGTCGAAGGAAGTTCGGAAGACTCGAACATCCGATTGAAACGCAGCGAAAATAGATGGAGCCTAGTTCCAATCGTTGAACGACTCTGCGTCTCTTTTTACTTGAAATAACAATGTCCGTTACGCTAAGAGCGTACTCGTGACTATTCTGACTTGTTAATTTGTAAAAACAAGGATTTTTTTTTTAGTTCGAACGTTTCTAGCGCGAAGAAAATACAGTAAAAATTGTACAAATAAATTTATTCAAAAATGACGAATATTTTGCGCGAACAACTGGAATCTAAGTTAATTTTATTGTGCTTTTATGCACGAAATTATGCTTTTATTCTTCTTTATTCCTCATACGATAGATTTTACAAAATTAAAGTTCAAATGTTATCTAAATAATTTTTCGACATACGTGGATTAATGATTTTTTGTTTTATATATTTAAAACAAAAAATATATAT